>JAQIXT010000046.1:0-99996 GCA_034700445.1 Stenotaenia linearis | reverse complement strand
AAATAATTCCAAAGCGATTCAATGTAAACAGCAATTATGGATAAGAGATTTTTTTTCCCAAGTGCGTTTACTAAAGGGAAGATTTAATTGAAAAACGCTTGTTTGGAATTTTTTTATATTACAAATAAAAAACAGCAAAGGGAGAAACTCATTGTTTATTTATGACTAGGTGTACTGTTTGACACTTGCAGGAGAAGAAATTTTTGGTTTCAATAATACGGAATTGACATGTTTCCAGTTCTCGTTGACATTTCGTGTCAAAGAAATTAATTTATAATAGAAAGTATAACATTATCTTTTCCTTTTACCAATTCCGGCTGAATTTCTTACAAGTAATAACAGATTTTGTTTTAAACCCAGACAAAATTGGATGAAATTCACTTACAATTCGTTTATAAAATATCAAAATAAGAGTAGAACTGCAATAAAGTAAAATAAAACACGCTTGGGTTATTTATTAACACATGTCGGCAACGAGTAATCGAAGTTGCTGAACATTTTATAAGTAGAATTTTTTTCCCGAGATGAATAATTGCTCACTTTATTGTCAAAACAAAGGTGCATGGGAGGATGGAAAATGAAATATGCAGCCCACGACGGTTGTGTACCAGCCACAAGGACTATACTTTTCACCTGTTTTGGCGGCCATGGTTCTCAGGGGCATTTGTTGCTTTGTCCCCATGGCGACCATCACCAGTATTATATTCACACGTAGACACATACTGTACACAGAGAGACACCCAGGATATTGGAGGTGATAGACGCGCGCATCATTAACCCGTTGAGCACAATGTTTTCAAAATGGGTTTCAGGTGTGGTTGATGTCTCATTTTTCCTCGCGATGCACATTTGCAAAATGGAAAAGCTGACAAGAAAAATATTTTGCAAACTTCTTTAAGAGCTGGCATCGCGGCATACCTTTGACCCGAATTGCAATGCAAAAGTAAACATGCAAAGGCGCCGTGAGAAAATATTGAATTTAGAAGCCGACAATTTTCTTTTAATTCAATTGAATTGATAATACTGTTGAAACTAATTTCTTGCTCAAATTGTACACACAGCATCCAGTCAATCCAAACTCATCGATTAACGGTAAAACGCTTTTAGAAAAGGAAAAAGGATTGATTTTTTTTCCCTTTCTTCGAGCGACAGTTTGCAAAACAAATTTAAAATTCAAAAAGAAAAAAGATTTGAAATTATATTTACAGATTTAACGGAGATAAATATATTAATTAAAAGAAATTCTTACCGATTATTTATGGATACCTTTTTATAGTTGCATCATTTCTGCTCCGCCCGCGCCCCCTTCTTTCCTGCCTAGCAAAATCTTTACTTTTTTTCACAGATACTCGCCAGGTGGTGTTGTCCTCATAGGAACCAAGCAGTCTGACGAGGATCAATAATATTGTTATCATTATTGTAAATCAATTAATGCCTGTCCAGCTCCGCCCTATCCTCTATGATAATGAATATGATGACGTTTTTCAATACTGGGGAGGATGGGTTGTCGAATGATAGGGTTGAGTGGTTTTCGCCGTATAATTGTGTTTGTGTTGTTTGATTACTAGCATGATGAACTCGCAACAAAATTTCACACGTATGCTAACCATCTGGAACGTGTTTTATTTATGTGAATTCAATTCCCCCCCAATTTTAATTTGATTTTTTCAAACTTTTATTAAATTATAAAAATAGCAAAAATAGCAAAAATTAATTTTTTTTTAAAATTGGAAAAAAAAAGTAAAAATGCAAATGTCTATTGTGAAGAGGATGATGAAGTCGTTGTTATGGTGATTAGAGGCTTAAGAGCCATTTTAATGGTGAATATTCATTAGTATAAATATTCCATTAATTTCACTTTCTACCTTTATTTAAAAAAATATTTATAAAAGTTTTTATAAAATAATTAAACTGGAAATATTTAAAGAATTTAAAAGCCGTAACTGCAATTGTCTCGGTATGACGCCATGTGTTGCTTGAAATCAACAGCAGCTGAGCTTGACAACTTTCTTCCTCACCTTTCTCCATTAGCCTAGACACACGTTCGGTGGATATTAATGCTCTTGGCTGCCGCTGAGCTGCGAAAATGCAACACGTGGCAAGAAAAGTAGTGTTAGAGCAAAAGCGAACGAGCAGAGGACGCATGCAACTCTTCACATGCAACCAATTGGTATTGGAGCTTGGGAGGGGGTAAGGTGTGATGGGGCGTCCAAACCAACTGCGCCCTTCGTAATGATGGGAGCCCGCCCACGAACACAAAGGGCGCGGAAATTGCTCGAGCGCGCCATTAATTATTTTGTTGCATTTTTGTGTCGACTCCACCTCCGTCATTCACTGCCTACATCCGGATGCACACGTCAGATGCACAAAACTTAATCTACTCAGGTCGGCTGTTTCTTTTTCAAACCAAGTTTCAGACGCGTGATTAGTATTACAGAAGATTTGAGAATGAACATTTCCTATGGCGTCTGTGTATCTGTCAGTTTTTAACACTGACCATCGGGAGTCCTCGGGGTGACCTCTCCTGTCATGTCTTTTTTGGCCATCCGTTGGTGCAATCTTATACAGACCTCCGGTCTCTGCCTCATGTCACGTGCAGCAGAGAAACGGGTGTGTGGGGGCTTCTGGCAACGGCCCTTAATTCCATTAAGATTCTCCCTCCGTGAGTTCTGCTTGCCCGTGTGTGAAGACGGAGAGCCATGTGCTTTGGGCAACTGGTTTTCGTCAGTTCGGTTTTGGTTCTTTTTCTGTAACAATCGAAAACGGTCGAATGATGAAAATATGAAAACATGATTGGTTTCCTGTTGTTTTATTTTTTTATTCAAGGGAAAGAGTATAAAATTTTTATGCTCGTATTATTTTTGTGACTCTAGATTTTTGTTGTAGAGATTTTCGAATTGATTTCTGAGCTGCGATATAGAATATAGAAAAGTTGCGCTACTAACAGCTCATCATAAACAAGTGTATCTCTCGTTATCAGCTGGGTGCAGCAGCGTGCTGAGCTTGAGGAATTGGTTCGTATCAACTTTTCGGAGGGGCACCTGGTTTGTCTAAAGAGTGTCTTTTAGCTCTGACAGTTTTGCTGCTTTAAGTGGACAGCGAAATTACCAAATAATTTTATCTAACTTTTTTTCCGAGGGAGATAAAAAAGAATTAAAGGATGAGTTGCGTTCGGAGGGCATCAACTAAATTGACCTTTTGCATCAGAAGCCGTCTGTTTGTTTGTGGGCATGACCTATTAATAAAATAGACACATAGGACAACAAACTGGATTCGAGTTGACACTAATTGGACCTAGGTTTGACGTACGGTTTGTAATATGAACAAAGCACTTACCGCTCATCAATAATGTTTATTCTCTGGTATTTTAAACTAGAGCCCCAAAGGTTAAGGATGGGGGCAAACAGTTTGGCAAATTTGTCCTCAGCTGGTTAAATGAATCCATTTTGTAGTTGAGTGCAAATTGAATTCACTCAAAGGGTTGCTAAAGGTTCAGCAAGATAATTGAAGAAAATCATTGAAATATAACGTGTGGCGATGCCCTGTAGGGAGAGGGGCGTTTCGTGGTTGGCCATGTTCCAATAGTGTACAAACACATGTGGCTCGAGCTGAGCTAAAACTAATGCACGACGAAGGAAACAGCTGCGCCTGGTTTAAACCTAAGTATGATATAGACCCGTTGAACTAAAATAAGATACACCAACAGACACACATCCAAAACAACACACTTTTTTCACTTTACTTTTTTTCTTATTGCTAAAAATTTATTAGAATTTTCCATTTCGTTTTTAGTCATCAATTTGAATTCATTTAATCCGGGTTTTGCCTCATTGTATGATTCGAACAAATGTTTAATATAATTTCCTCCAAGTGCGGATGAACCATGACTGTCTTCTTTATGTTATTGACTGAGTTTGATGTTTTCTATGCACACTGCACCTGTTAGGATAAAACGGCGGGAGTGGAATTTATAGATAGCTTGCGCAAATCCACCCGGACAGGTGGGAGAGGTCTGGTTGGGAAAAATACGTGTTCGCACCTTTTTGGTTTAATTAAGTTGAGCTTGAAAAACAAGAGATTGTGATTGTTTAGCAGAAGTCACGGCAAAGTGCTGAGTGCGTTGGCAGAAAGGTGAAAGCGGTTTCTATTTCTGATATTCTAATGGCGATGAAACGACTACCTCCGTTAATAGCAGCTGATGGTATTTTGGCTCTTCAATTACTGCGGCAGGCACAAACTCCGATTCTCCTAACCGTAACTGAAGGTAAAATCATATTATTAGTTATTGAAATGTTTGTAAATAATAGTTTGCCGGATATTAACACCTGTTTCTGAATGCTATGAATCAAGAAATATTTATTCAGGATCTGAGATTGGAAATTGTTTTTTTTATGTTATTTTTTTTTATTGTAAATTTTTCTTTTACACTTTGAAACTTTTCTGTTTCTGCAAGTTTTCTCTCATCCCTTATTACAGATTATAACAGCTGTCACATTTCTCTATTTTTGTTTCGGATATTATTGGATTTTTTTTCCTTTCCCTCTTTTACCACCCGACCTGGCTCAACGAGTGTGATAGTGGTGGCAAAGAGAAAAGCAAAATACAGCTTGCAGTGGCTAATTAAATTGTAAAGCAGTAATGCCGGTTGGCAATTAATAACCAACTTTCGTAGCCAGTCCTCTTCACTCCACCCTAACCTCATATGGAGTAGTTTTCTTTGAGCCAGTTTGCGGTTGAGGCTGCAAATCAAGCGCAGCCATCAATAGCAGATGCCAACGGACGCGCGTGCATTTGCATTGAGCGGTGCTCATCTCTGCTTTTTGGGTATGGGTCTTCGTTCTGAGTAGCCATTGGTGTCAGAGCCAAATGCTGCCGGCCTCACCACGAGTGTCATCGGCGGAGGCTTCGCTCGATAACACCTGTTCGAACAGGAGGGGAAACGATGCAAACTCGTTTGGTCATGATCAATGTTTTTTTTCTTCTTTTTATGAAAAGAAATCGAATTAGCCATGCAAACTAACCTTTAAAATTTTTTTTTTAGAAATGTAATCGATCGGGGTTTGAAATTAAGACTTATTTTTATTTAAGTTGAAAAAATATAATTTTCAGAAGTAATTAATCAGAGAAAGTTTTTTATTTAAAACGATTGATTTTAAAAAAAATGTTAGTGGCGTGATAAGTTTGTCGGGAATTTGAAGTAGTTTTTCACAGATTTCATTTTATATGTCAAGAGTAACTGTTGGTTTAATTGATGCAGGAAATCTGCATTTGGCACAATGCCTGTGTTCATTTCGCTTGTTCTTTTTAAATGGTCACTGCCTGACACAAATTATGTGAAGAAGAATGCCTGTAGGAGGGGGTAAGCCTGTCAAAAACACGTGCACTTTGAGACGCAGACAACATTTTGTAGAGTAAAATTTATTTTTTCCCCCTTTTTTTCCTTGTGGTCCATTAGCCCGCATTGGAAAAAAGGATGTGTATAGTTAATTAAAAAATTATTTTTCCTTGAGTTGCTTCCTTCACTGCGTTTGCTTATAATTGAACTTAAGAATTTGATTATTTGCTGTTGAGTTGTAATTAGATGCTGGCTTTCTGGTCTGGAGCCGTCATCGACAGCTGTGATCTGGTCAGCCACTCTTGAGCTAGGGGAATGCATCATCTGAAAGTCAATGTGGTCTCTTCCAATAACATACCATTGCAGTGGTCAAGTTGGTCGAAAAATAAGTCCGCAAAAATTTTGTTTATCTTAATTTACTTTATTTTTCCATTAAAAAAGAAAATCTTTAAATGCGATTTTTTTTCTGCGCTTTTCTTTTAAATTATTCTCGCTTCTCTGTAAAGCTTTGACGACTGAAAGAAAAGCAGTCTTTGAGGCTGAGCTTTCTGGAGAAGGTTTTGTTCATTTTAGCGGTCTTTTCACAGTTTTGAATTTAAGTCATAGGTTGAAGTGAGGCAGCAAATTGTTCAAAGAAACGATAGATTTAAACCGAAAGTTTATTCCTATGGTTTTATCGCGCCAGTGACAAAACAAAGACGGATAGAAAGAATAGAAAAGTGCTCTATCGCAATTCAAAGGGGTGAGAGAGGAAAATTTTTAAGCAGATGAAGAGAACATTAAACAATTGAGGCAGTGTCACAAAAATCTGTGTGAATTAGACATTTTACTTAATTAAGGGGAAGCACCTATGAGTTCATTCACTTAAAAAAAAATATTAAAAAAATTAAAATTTAAAAAAATTAAATAAAATGAAAGGCGTCATTACAAACCGTTGCCTGTACCATTAAATGAATAATATATATGACACCATCAAAACCTGGTGGGAGTGACGCCATTTGTTGTGCCACTTTTTAAATCCTCGCGAAGTATTACTGCTATGCAGGTGTATGAGGCTAGTTGCAAGTGTGATGGTAGGATATGGGGTTGGGTCGGATTAGACGTGGCGGGCAGCCGTAAAATTGCCTAAATGCAATAAGATATGAGGCTATCATGAATTATGTGCGTGTCGTTCATCAAAATAAAGAGTCACATGACACGGTATATGGAGAAAAGATGATGATGCCGAGTCCGTCATCTTGTTATTGCAGGGCTTGGTGCACTCATGAGATATTCACCGCATCCCTCATTCATTTTTTTTATTCCTTCTCTTACATGAGATCAGTTAGAAAGTGTTAAATGCGGGCACATTGCCTTTTATCGCTCCTCACTCACGGTCGGCCTTCTCGAAGCGCCGTTTCTTAAACGGTGAAGGGATCAGACTTCATTATCAACGCGTGACTGTTAAAGAAAAAGAACCTCATACATTTTCTTTTTTCTTTTTCATATATTTCTAATTTTTTTCCTTATTCACACATGCCCAGCCGTTGTATTTTACTTTTGTCAATATTCTTTTTTTATTAATAGAAGGAAAGATTGGCAAGGTTCATCTGTTGGCAGATGCCACACAGCTGTGATGCACCTGTTAAAAAGTAGTACAAACGTAATGCATGTTTTTACTAGATAATTGTTATAGAATGAGTTGGGCGAAATCAATTGGATTTTTTTTTGTGGAATTTTAGAAGGATGTTAGTTTGACAGTCTTGAAATGGAGGTTGATGAATAACGTTTTTGAATAAGGAAACGAAAAGGGAAAAGCGTTTGGCTCGGATTTTATATTTGTTAGTTTATGTTTCCACCCCTTTTCTACCATTATGTATCGATCTTTGCAGGTGGTGAAAGTATGGTGTGTAGAGGCAACACATCTGTGAAATTACAAGCAATATTAACCCTGACTTTGTGACTCACTGCACAAATTTGGGCACCATGTGGCACAGGCCGCAGATTTTGGAATTGGCTCGAATTGAGATGACATTTAATTTGCATCACGTGCAGTGGGAGAGGAGAAATTAAGTCCGCCTCCCTGAGCTTTTTCTCTCACTTCACAAGACAAGAAAATTTTCATGCAGTTTGCTTTTGCAGTTTATAAGAAATGAGAAAAATCTTTAAGAGTTGATATAAAGGGGAAAAAAGTTGTTATAAAGTGCATGAAAAAATATTGTATAAAGCATTCTTTTTATATTTTTCTTTTGTTTCTTATATTATGACAAGAAAAATTCTAGATGAAAGCCTTGAGTGAGAGGTTGAGACAAGTTTTTCGAGACCGGCTGTTGCCGCACTGGGCATGGTAAAATTTCGAATGTGGATGTGGGGGTGACGGAATGAGAAAGTGATTTCGGGTTTGTTCCTATAAGAACAAGTGATTTATACCCGGAAATTAACATTTTCAAGCAACCGATTTTTATTTTTTATTTTCTTTTTAAATTTCATTTCATTTTATTAAAAACAAAAATTTTCTATTTTCTTCACCTGTAATTGCGAATTTTTTCATCTCTATTTCTTTCTCGTTCGTTGAACATCCATGCAGAGAGAAAAAGGAGAAGGTGGGGAGGCAGGGAGGGCAAATCTGTCTCGATTCCTCGGCAGGATTTAATATTGGAGGCCGTGACTTATTTCTGAGTGGGAGCATTCGCCTGCAATTTGTTTCTCTGCTGCACTCTGCAAAGGGAGGGGAGTTTTGCTGCAAGCTGTTTCCCTCTGTGACAGCGCCAATCCCTGAGGAGAGGGCCATCAGCTTGGCTACGCTTTCAGTCCACCTTAGAACTACCACAAGGTGGCACCAGGTGGTCGGTGAATTGCACCCAATCTTGTGTGTGTTCAGAAACTAATTTTTTTCCCTAGATATTTCCTCGTATGTGAATGAATGAAATAAATTGGACGTTATGCGTGGCGCGTTGCGAGCAAAAAGAAAGAAAAAAAATCGAAAATTTACACCCTAAAAAACTTTACTTTTATCCTTTGCACGAATCATAGTTCAAACCATTTGAACTTTAATTACGACTTACCGCATTTTAAAATATTATAGGCATCTCCGGTTCACAGACTAAGTTCACGCTCACTTAAATTTGAAATACTCCGACAGGGTCAATCTTGTGGACACCCGCATCGTGCCGTATATTCCGTTATAATTCTTCGCGTTTAATATTGCAAATATAGTTTGCTAATAAAGTTTGCTCGAACCCTTTTCTTCATTAAATTCGGTCTGTGAATTTGATAACTGCAAAGCGATCAGATTCTGATCAGCTTATCTTCTGCATACGGGCTAAACGGAAAGAGCAGATGGAATTGCACGTGGCATTTGCACGTGCACCGTTCAGATTGAAGCTAGGGCGAGTTGGGGACAAAGGGCGACCCGGAGCTTTCTATTGTGCTGGCGAGTCCCGTGAGTTTGAGTCCATATGGCAAAGGGCGTGTTAGAATGGAGCAGTCATTTTTCTCAAAACGGTTCCTTTATTTAATAGTCATGACAACCAGGTGCGAAGGGGGTAGGTTAGAATTAAAACGGATAATTGGTGAGAATATAAGTCGAAAAAGTGTAAATAAACGGTAATTCACGAATGAAAACGTTAAAACTAATTGTTTATTTCGCGATGATGAGTGATGATGATGCTGGGATGAAGAAGCTGCACGTGTTGCTGCGTCTGCTCATGCGCAGTTTACCCTCCCCTCGCTTCGAACCGAGTGGACTGGATCCTGGGATTGTTGGCTCCTTATTGATCAGTGTGCAACACGCCAGTGATCTATTGTCTGCCAGCGCAAGCTGCTGCAGTTCTCAGTTGGAGCTCGGGCCTGCCGGGCGGTCGCGCTGTCGTATCACTGAGCGAAGCGACACGTGCGGGAAGCAGCATCTACTTTTCCTTTTCCTCCTCTTATTTCTTTACCAAAAACCTCGAGAAGCGAGGGCAGGTGCCTCACACGACCCATCTGGTCAGCTCACTATTCAAAGGCCAGGCTAGACAGATAAAAAGTTGGACGACAGGTGCTCGCTATCACCCTGTCGCTGCCCAGCAGTGGCGGGGAGACATCAGGATACACTCGCAACTTCACGCTCGGGCATTAGCTACCGTTATACTGCATTACTTATCGGCAAGGTGAGAATGTATTGAGTTTTCCTTATCGATTGTTTCTTTCATTTCCTAACGTGCCTGTTGATATCGATGTTTCGAAGATTTAATCACGCGTTAGAACGTAATTAAGATTTTTATCTAATTTGTCATTTCCAATTGACTTTAGTCAAATTAAAGAACGTCCTTATGTGTCATGCATGTGTACCAGAAAAAGGAGTACAGAGCTTTTTCGGTCTCGTGTTGGCGTTACACTTGTTTTGAACATGTGTTCCTCAGAGTATAGGAATGCGTTTCATCTGGTACTTGAGCGAGAGACAATTACAGAGTGACTTCGCTTGCAGCTGCAAGGATGTTGGCAGGATGAAGTGCGTTGGGACTACGTACATTTTTAGCTTGTTATATACAGCACTACTTCCTCTTTTTTTTTAATTCCTTTTTTTTTCTTTTTTTTTTGTGGAATTTTTGTTTATATTACACTGGAAAACGTATTGGGCTGGCAGGTGTAGAAGTCAGGTGTAACAATAAATTTTCTAAACCCATTGATTATATAAAGACACTGACGATATTACCATTTATTGAATGGGACTTCCAACAGATGGTGTAAATATAAAACGTATTTATTCAGTCGAGGTTTTAGGTGATCTATTTATTTATTTCTTACTTTATTGTCCCGGTTATCTCTTTTTAAGTGTTCTTATTTTTTCTTTAAAATTTTTTTTTCTTCTTTTTTTTGGGTTTAATATTTTTGTAAATTTGTGTCAGATCAAGTGCTGTTTTGCTTTGAGTAACAGCTGATAAGGCTAGTTACGAAAACAAATTACTACAAACGTATTGCTATAAATTTACAATAAAAAAGAAGTCAACTCTTTTAGATCATTAATGCTAAAGAAAAATATATAAATTGTTTTTCATACGGTCTGAACCGTCCGCCCCCTCTTCTTATGCCCTTTTTTCCCCAAACGGCGGACATTGGGTCCATCTGGTAACGACAGGTGGACGGACACATGTGCAAAAGGTGGTAAAGTATAGCGTACCATCTGCCGAATTAATTTCACTCGTGAACTTGCTTTATTTTTCGGGGAAAAAAATTCATTGAAAAAGTAAATAAACTGTCAAGAAATATTAAAACAAAAAATTGGGGTTTTAAATTGATAAATGGCTGAATTTATAACATGTCAAAAATTGAGTCATGTAATGATGTCATATGAGAAGCTAATTAGGTGAATGAATGAAAGAAGTTAAACGCTACCAGGTGTTAAAGGGGAAGCGTACACTTAATTCTGGCACGTGCCTTCTCACCTGTCTTTCCCGAGGCAATTGCAGCCGCTTCCTCTTCCTTTCTCTGTTTCACTTGGACTAGAGTTTGAGAAAAATTGATCGCACCCACACTTATCCTAACGCGGAGCTTGATCCCGGTGGCTTTGCTGAGACTGGCAAAACTCAAATGGTTAATTGAAGACAAGACTGGTTGATCAATCGATTTCCAATTAGTGAGACGGGAAAAAATGTATAATGAGAAAAAAGGTAAAAAAAAACCAGATATATTTTTAACTTTTGCTATTGCCTATTCTTAACGTTCTGTCCGACTCAACTGTATTAAGTTTATATCTTAACAAAGTTTTTATGAACTCGGTAGCTTTTAGTAGTTTTTCTAGATGAATAAGGTTTAAGTTTGGATGAAAGGAGAAAGAATTTGCCATTTTTTGACACTTTTTCTGCTAGACGAGACCAATGCAGGTGCTTGATTACTTTGTAGCGATGTGGGCACCCTCATTCAATGGATGAGAGCAGATACTCGACAGACACTGCTAATCCTGCGGCCCCTATATATGTACACAGATCTTTTTTTTATTGCAATTTGATGTAAAAAGGGTTGAGTAAAATGTGTGTTTTTAAAAAAGTAAGAAAAAGCAAATCAATTTTTCCTGAGGCTTCTCTTCTTTCGCTCCAGTGGCTAATTTGTTGAGAGATTTGGAAGATTAAAGGAAATCCATCAGGGAAATGGAAGAAGGTGTCTCGAGTGTTAAAGAAGCGGGCATAGAATGAGAGGGCAGGTCACATTTTTCTTTTATATTTTTTATATGGGTAAGGTAAATCCTTAACCCTTTTATTTCTTTTTTTACTTTAAAAAAATCCACAAAAGGAACTCGAAGAGGATTAGTGCTTTTTTTTTCCTTTTTATTTACGTTAGATTACATTCTTTTTGTTTTATTTGATTCGTAAAGATATTTATTAAACAATGTCCTTCTCCGGTTCGTGCATCTTCTGGCAGCATCAATCTCTTTGATGGAGAGCTGCGTCGTTTCCCGCGCAGATCAAGCTTCCCATATATACAGGCCGTGCTGTGATTATTGAAAAGTGTTGTGCTATAATGCGCAGGCGTGTGCAGAGATGACGGGAACAGTCCCCTGCTCGTGCTCGGCGCGCGCTCACCAGCTGTGCCCGGCTCTTTGGAAAGTGTCCAGCTGTTGTGTTCGAATGGAAAACATCGGAAAATAAGTTGGTTCAACACAAATATATACGTGTGGGAAAGAAGGGCTTGGCGTTAAATTTTGATTAGATTCATTCTACTTGTTCCTTCTTCTTCCATCCTCCAAAAGGGGTTGGATTCGAGTTCTGTCCGTCACTCATGAGTCCATTTAAATTGGCAATGAGTTTCTCTACCAATCCCATCATGTAAAACTCATGCGTATAAAAAATTTGTTTTCGTAAAACTGAATTGAGTTTTAACAAAATAAAGTTTTAAAAACTTCTCTTTATTTTATTTTCAAATTTAAATTTAGCAATTACTGAATGAAAATAGAATTTCTTGTTATGTCCTTTATTAGTTTAGTACACAGAAAATGTTATTATAAGTTGCAATGAAATTTAATGACTATATAATCTATTATAAACAATTATACGTAATTTCATTTCACAAAATTTTACGTGTAAACTATTCCGTTCGTTTGATGATTAATGGTTGGTTGTATTTTCCCGGGAGACTTTTCTTTAATTAAAAATTAACTGTTTGGAAATTAATTATTTATACCAATATTTTCCTTCTTGTTTTCAATACTTTGTTTCCAATCAGTTTACCCAAGAAAGAAAAAAGAGCAAAGGTGGGTAAAATAAAATATTTAAAAAAAAAATCAATGTTATATTCAGTTGCGCATTGGGATATTTCCATGGGATTCCACTAAAACTTTGGGGGTTGGAAAAAATAAGGCCTTTCAGATTTGCGCAAGTATGGGAGCAGATGGATGGAAACCAGGGGAGGGTACTTTTCTTCATCTGAAATGGGCAGAGATGGTTGGTGGGGAGTGTGATAGGTTCCACGAATATTCCTAATGCTACAAAAAAAATAATAAAAAGAAAAAAAAGTAGTTTTTTTCCCTTATACATTATTTTCCGTTTTTGTTTCATATGGAGGATGCAATTGGAGTCTTTGAATTGTCTTTCATTTTTATTTTTGTGAGATTGGCAAAAACGGGTTGGTTGAAAAAGAAACCCGGGTCAGTCCTGTTTTTATTGCATGAGTTTGTTCTCTTTCCTCGTATTGAATAAATTTCGTAAAAGAAACCATCGAAAAGAATATGAAGTTCTCATTACGTTTATGTTCTGCATTTCTTTTCTTATTCTCTCCATTTTTTCTCCTTCGATGCCGACAGCTTTTGTGTTGTTTGTGGCTTTTCTCCAGCGTGCCACTACCGTGACCAGCTGTTTACAAACTATTTCATTTTTTTCTTTTGTTTTCTTTCAGATTACCGCGAATTTAGCAAAATGCCAGACTCACCTGAAAGTTCCAAAGGGCAGTTGACGGTGAATACCAATACGGGATCAGCAAGTGGCTTGAATCATTCCCTCAAGGGGCCAAGTGCATTAAGTGGTAAAATTATTTAAATTAACAATATTTATTTATACGCGATGATTTTTCAATGGATTTAAGAGCTTAAATTGTCACTAAAAATTGAATGTTTATGGATGATGCTGAACATGAAAGAGCATCCTTCTTATTGATCAGATAATGAGTATATGGTGAAAAGTTTGTGCTGGTACCAGGATGGGTTTTCTCCTTATCCCTGTGTGCACATGTGCCATTCAAATGGCTTAGTCCTTGACACATATTAAAAGTATACATTGGAATTATGATTTTTTTAATTTGCGTTTTTTTTTCTTTATTTACACACAGTCGAAAAAATTCTTTTCAATTCTGTTTTTTCTAAGGAAAATCATTTTTTAGGATTTAAAGAGGAGAGACGAGCAAACAAATTAGGAAGCAGATGTGTGGAACTGATAGTTTATGCAGGATTTTTAATTTTCATTAGAGTTGTTTTTCATAAAGCAACATGGTGTGTGTGTGGTGTGTGTGTGTTTCAAGTGATTTGGTCAGCTTATAGCAATCCAGGACATCTGCTGCTCATCGATATTTTCTGAATTAGCGAGTTGAATAAATTGCAACTCGTGCGCAATGCTCCAATTTTGGAATTTTTTCATCCAAATAGTGTTGAAAATTTGATAATTTGATAAAAAATAAATCTATCTCATATTGATTTGATTCTACATTCTCTTTTTGTAGGAGGCATGAATGGATCCCATTCACCTCATAGTACTATGAACGGCGGTAGCCCTCCGTCACCTACAACGAGTTTGGGTAACTCGGCGCCGACGACTACATCCAATTCGGAAATGCCTTCGGCCTGCAATGTGCGACAACTGAGCAAATTGAAACGATTTCTCACCACGTTGCAGCAGTTTGGCTCCGACATTTCTCCTGAAATAGGCGAGAGAGTGCGCACTCTCATATTAAACTTAGTGGTATGGGACAAAGAGAAATAAATTTTCTATAAAGGAAATGTAAATATGTAATAAATTTTCGGTTCATTGTAGAATGGAACACTCACAATTGAGGATTTTCATCACAAGTTGCAAGAAACCACTAACTTTCCACTGAGACCGTTTGTGGTTCCTTTTCTAAGAGTAAGTCTTTAATGTACATCAATGTTTCAGTAGATTTGATAGATTCTGTTCGGGGCATAAGGAATGGGAATTGGGAACAAAACAGAATGAAGAATGGTGTTTTTTGTTAAAAGTATACAGCAATTGACAACAAAAGGCTTGGGAGCTTGTTGTTGGGTGGAAGTGGGAAATTGTATATGAAATTTTAACGTTTCCATAGTAACCATCACACCATACGTTGTTTATACAGCATGACTGGACTTGATACGGAGCCCTAATTAAAAACATAAATGTATGCTTTATTGGCAGTCCATGTGAAATGCTGCACTTGGACTTTTTCCCATTTTTCCCAGACACAAGGGGAGAAAATTTCGATTTTTGCATGGAGTGGGGAGGGGAAAAAATTGATAATTACGAACAAATAAAATGAAATTAGTTTATTTTTAATGTTTAATTTTACATCACGCAGTTTCTTAAAGCACTTGATTCAAATGCAAAATAAATAAATTTAATAATTAATAAAATTAATCAATAATTATTAATTTTTAGACCAACTTGCCCTTACTTCAACGCGAGTTGATTCAAGGGGCGCGGCTGGCCAAACAATCGCCTCAGCAATATCTTCGCCAGCACGAGCATCTTGTCCTTGACCCATCACACTCCCCAACGGAAGCTAGCGATATTTTCCATTCAGAGATCAATGAAAATGGAAAGAGGCGCACACCTGACAGGTGGGATTTCCTAATTATCAATACTCGTTATCCACGCACCTGCATTTAACAATCTAACATTAAAATACCAAATTTTTTAATTTTTTTAAATTAATTTTTTTAAACAGTTTATCTCAACACAGTGCTCGCGTTAAAGAAAATGGATCCGTCGAGTCCAGTTTAGATATGGCGCCACCTCCAAAACGACACCATTCACTTATGTCTCCACCGATTCCCAATCGAACGAGTCCCGGAGGAATATCTTTACATCCGGCTGCGCCTCTGCGGTTGGAGGACGTCTCATTATGTCGAGATCTAAGGGAACGAGATAGAGAGCGATACGAATTCAGGCATTATGGTGAATAAAATAAATATTTTTAAAACGAAATTTTAAGGATGGGAAATAAGTCATATGTTTGTTTAGGTGTACCGCTTAGAGACATGTTGGATGAAAGGGAGATGGAAGATGAGTGGAAAAATATTCATACCGTAAGGGTTTCCTGTTAATTTATACCGTTCATTACTTATAATTTATTCTTAATAATTGGCAGATGCTAAACTGTATTTTGGGCATGGTTGAAAAAACAAAGCGCGCTTTGGCCATTCTACAACATCGTAGTTTAACAGATCGGCATGAAATGGCTCTGTGGATCAGGAGGCATTCAGAAGGCACCGAACACGATATGAAAAAGCGCGCGGGAGAGATGATGGCGCACACATTAAAAACTACGGAAGATAGAGTTTCCGAAGTGAAGAGGCGTGCTGGTGAGTAAAAGCAAATTTAAAAGATGTGCGGGATTGAAAAACTTATTGAAAATGGCTTGTTTCTAGAAGAAGCAGTAAACGAAGTGAAACGCCAAGCTGTGGTCGAGCTTCAGAAAGCTGTGTCAGCTGCCGAGGCAAAGGCAAGTGAATTAGTTGCTGCCGAAAGGGCTAAAATGGAAAAGTTAATCATGGAAGCTAGGCGGCAGGCCACAGAAGAAGCATTATCTGCTCTCAACCGGCAGGAAGAGTCAAGTGAGGTGGGCTTGGGTCAGATTTAATCTTAGATTTCAAAAGTAACCATCAAATCGTCCTTCATCTTATTCTTCATTTACTTCTGCCACTATCTTCTTTAATGAAGTGTGGTTTTATTCTTGAGGGATTATTGATTGGGATCTATTTACTCTAATTATGCGAATATTCTAAGTTAGTAATAACAGCGTTATTAATTGTTTATTGTTTTCTTTTCTTTAGTCTTGCTGGAATTGCGGGCGAAAAGCGAATGAAACTTGCAGTGGCTGCAACGTTGCTCGTTATTGCGGCGCTTTTTGCCAACATAAGGACTGGGAAAATCATCATCACGTATGTGGTCAAGCTCAAGCTAACAACTTATCGGCCTCCACTTCTGCTACTACAGCAACAGCTCAAGCTACGACAGACGCCAGGTCGAATAGTGGCTCTCCGTCTGCGACAGCGGGTGCAAAAACCCCGAGTCCACCTGCGACTTCAAGATCGGGTTCGCGTTCAGGGACTCCTGTGGAGACCAAACCACAAATAGAAAGCAAACATTAAGTGGAGAGAATGTTAAGACTGTTGTAGCAAACTTTCGCATACGTTTATGGTTTTTTTTGCCCTCATAAACACATGAAAGTTGGCATAGATCGTTCGTGCAATGAATGTTTAACTAAATCAAAGGTGACGTGAAAAAATTCTTGAATACTCGCAACAGATTGATTCTGCTCTTGTTTTGTCACCAACTTCAAACTGAAAAATTCATCTCAGACTGCCAAGCAGTGCATGTGTTAAAACTTTTATTTGCTAGTCATTGAGTTGTTGATGCCAAAAAATAAAAAACAAATACGAAAAAAATTAAAATAAAAGAAATGTTTTAATTAAACCAAAGGAAAACAGGAAAATGAGCTTTAAAATGATTGTAGGATAAAAAGAAATTTAAAAAAAATAGTAATAAAAATTGTGTAGACTTGTATATTTAGTGGAATTCACAGATATAATTATACAGTTTAAAATGATGTAATATATGTTGTCGTGTGACAAAGTTATTATAGTAAGCCAAAGGTGATTTTTCATTTTACGATTTGTCAATTTTTATCATTTTCCTTCTTTTAGGTTTTAAAATTTGTTTTACTTTAGTAGAGTGTTTTCTAGTTGATCATTCACATCTAAGTCATAAATATGATTCACAGTTATAGATCATCATTTTGATACGGAAATTAATCAGGCATCAGTTATCATTTATAAAAGCACCATCACTTCAAAATTGATTCCTAAATAAATTCACTAATTGTCACATTTAAAAAAAAACTTTAATGTAATGTATATTTTTTTAACTTTTAAGCTTTGTTTCCTTTCACTTTGCCTGTACCATCTGAAAATACTCATGTCGTAGAATGCTTAACATTAATTTTCCTATTTTGTAAAATACCAACTTGATAAACACTAAATCCTGCTAAAGGTGAAAATTGTCATATTTATATTGAAAAAAAAATTCTGCCAAATTACATCACTTTCACTTTCGAATGTGCCATTTTTAATTACTGTGTGTTATTTTTGTATTTTTCTTTCTTCGGATTTATCTCAGGTTTCATTCCAACCTTTTCTGATGTTTGTTATTGTTTTGTCTTTTAATTTTTAATTTTAAGTTTCAGGACAATTTTGATTTAAATTTATCTTTTGTTTTGTTTTATGTGTAAGTGTGTGATTTTTTTACCTCGTTTAGTTTTTTGCAACAAACTCGAAATTGTCTCTATAATGTGTCTGCTAATTAAGACTGTATAGCAAATATATTATACAAGTAGGTAATTAGAACTGTTTTCAATCAAGTGATCTTTAATAACAACAAATGTTGTAATGATAGCTCATTTTGTGGCACAACTTACCAAAGGTTTATTAGTTTACCTCAGTCAGTAAAAGAAAAAATATTCATCACATTTGTACATTTGTCTCTCTTTTAAACTAAAACAATAATAACTAGATCAATGGTTTAGATGTCTCACTTTAATAACCAACAAACCTTACCAGCTTTCCTTCCCTGCAATACACGAGCCGGAGTTTGGTGACGTAATATAACTAAAAGTAAAAACCGAAAAAAACTACACGGATTTATTAGTTTAATAAATTTATGCTGAAATATTTTTGTTTTACTTTTATTCTTTTGATTTTGCATTAAAATGATTGATGGGTTAGCCGTGAGTGCAAGTTTAATACGCTGATAACAGATGGCGATATCGGCAGCAGTTTTTCAAGCATTGCGGAGAAAGCTTGCCTCATAAAATAATAGTAGCGGATGCTGCAGGATCCGTGATAAGCGATGCTCATGTTCTGCCTGCGATGTAAATGTGTCATTTAGAATCAAATACTGTAATATCTTTAATCATGTCAACGAGGCGACTCCCAATTCAAGTGCTCGATGACGATCATTTTGCCATTACAGCGATAGTTATTGGTTCCTTACAATTCATATTTTTCATAATCGCTGCCGTTTTTCAGTTTGATAAACTGACAGATTTTGCTAGTGGAGGCAATTTCATCATTGTAGCCATTTTAACGTTCATCTTGGCACAGGTAAAATTCAAAATGCAATTTCTAATAATCATTTTTACCAAATTATCATCTCATTCTTATTTTCTTAGTCATACACGCGCCGTCAATTGCTCGTTACAACTTTAATTTGCATATGGGGTATTCGCCTTTCTTGTTATTTGGTCTACCGAGTGATGAAAGTCGGACGAGAAAAGAGCTTTCGTAGAAGAAGTAGTAATATCATCCGTTATGCAATATTTTGGACGTTTCAAGTACGGTAAAGAATGTTGTTGTCAAGATCTACAATTATAATTTCAGTTTTATTTTATTTTTAGGCTATCTGGGTTTTTGTAGTCAGTTTACCAGTAGTTTATATCAACTCACCTCTAAACGCAGAACCGAATGTTTACCTCAATATTAAGAAGACAATGACGCCATTCGATATTGTTGGCACGACTATATTTCTATTGGGATTCCTATGTGAAACAATTGCAGATATGCAGAAGAATAATTTCAAGGACGATCCGGCAAATCAGGGAAAATGGTGTGATATTGGTGCGACAAATAACTTTTAATTTTGTCAATGAATAAATGTTAATTAAATTTTAAATAAAATTCTATTTTTACTCAGGTTTGTGGAGATGGTCTCGACATCCGAATTATTTCGGTGAAGTTTCAGTTTGGTGGGGAATTTTCATCATTTCTATCAATGTTTTGGAAGGAGTTGAATGGGTTGCGGTGGTCGGACCTAGTTTTATCACACTTATAATTTTATTCCTCAGTGGCATTCCGATTTTGGAGAAAATATCCGATGATCGATACCGAGGGTGACAAAATCAAAAATATATTTTTACAAATTTAATTTCCTATAAAAACAAATATTTTCGCTTTAGGAATACAAGTTACCACATTTATAAGGATATAACAAGTCCATTCATTCCATGTCCTCCCAACTTGTACAAAAAACTGCCCTTGTTCTTCAAATTCTTCATTTTCTGCGAATTTCCTATGTACAATTATTTAGGAGATGTAAGAAGTCCAACCACCGAACCAACAGACACGACCAGGTCAATTCAACCGGATGTTGTAAGCCCGGCTGAAAGCATGTAAAAAATATTATGGTTTGCATAATGCTTTAGTCGGTTTAATTGATTTTTAGCTCTTCCAAAATTAGCTCAAAAATCATTCCTAACTGCTATGACATTTTTAGACAGATTTTGAAATGTTTTTTAAATAGATGGAACAGCAATAACTTCCTTTACCGTAGAAAAGAGATGAGATATTTAATTTTAAAGTAATAAATTGATTTGTGATTGTACTATTTACTTTCATAAACTTACTTATTTATTATAATCTCATTTTTTTAGCTTTGTAAGTTAATACATCATAGGAATTTGGTTAAAAATTGTAAAAAATGTAATTTTAACCATAATTAAAAGTTACATATTTATTTCTTATTCCAAATCTGTACTTAATTTATTAATATGTTGACGAACAGCTTCATTTAATATTTGATAAATGTCTTTGCATCCTTGCATAGCTGCATCTAAAACTTTATTCAAGTTTTCGTCATCAGCTGGAGTTGAAAAATCCATCAGCACAATCTGTTCTGACCGTGGCAACATGGCGAGAGTTACACCAATTCGATTTGATGTTTCGGCGTCACTTGCATCTATTAAAGGTGTGTCGTGAATGAATCCTGCAGAACACGCACAAACGTAATCTTTGACTGGAATTCCAGCATCAATAACAGCAAGACTGGCAGCATTGACGCAAGCACAGAAATTACCCCCATCTGCTTGAAGAACCTATAATATCCAAAAGTAATTGAATTTGTATTTTTTTTTAAAAATTTCTTAAATCGTAATATCGTAATACCTCTACAAAAATGTCAATTTGTGATCTTGGGTAGAGTTCTGTTTTAATTACGGCTTCGAATGTTTGTTTTAAATGTTTCGTCATTTCTTGTGATTTTCTATCTCCACGAGGTCTTCGTTTTCGTTCTCCCGTACTAAATGTTGCCATGCTATATTGACAGTTGATAAGCGCGCTATTATGAATAGCATTTGCCCGACTGCCACGAATCTATAAATGACAATTACATAAGTAAAAAAATTCTACTCTGTTTGTTTTACATACCTCGTGTGGCCCGTAAACAGCGGCTAATACTTTTGTATTTCCTTGCTCTATATAAGCAGAGCCGTCAGCTTGTGCAAACACACTAAGTTTGCACCGAATTTTCCTTAATTCATTGGGTCGTCTGCCATCTATTCTCAACCCATGATCTGCTAATAATTCGCCGGCCATGCTGTTTGTTCTGTCACGTTGCTAGACTCGAATCTCTATTTCCAACTACCGAAACGAAATGTAAAGTGAATTGTAAAATCAAACAACGAAATTTTGTCTTACCTTAAACCAATGTTCAAAGTAACTTAAGGCTAAAATTTAATTAAAATATTAATTTTATATTTTTTTAAAACGAGACAAAAAGAAAAAAATGACGCTTTTCAGGTTTTCCAATTTCCGAGTTTTGGTTTGGCGGGAATTTGCGATCCGAGAATGACGTCATTTCTGTTCACATGTTTCCATTTAATATGACAAAAATAATTCAGCTGCAGCATACTAGCAGCGAGATCAATGGTATCAATTTGATGCTGTAGACGGGCAGCAATCCTATAAGTTATTCTTAAACCATACGTGAAAGCTGTCTGCTTTATTTGGCAATCTCAATCTTTGCAAAATGAGTAAACTGAGCGTGACAGGTGTATGTATGTGCCGGACGAGAGAAGTAAATTCTATTTTGCAATCGACCGAAGAGAACATTACTGACATTTATGCTCGATGGCCTGGTAACAAAATTCGGGTTATTAAATTACTCTCAGTTGACCCAGCAAACTGTATGCATCCAGGGAAGGAATCACTCTCGCGGAGGTTATAAATATTGTTGTCGAAGTTACATAACAAACCACGGCAAATTAAATGTTAATTTTTTTATTTCGAATTTATGTGTAGAAACTCGGCGGTAAAATGCTTTCCGAAAAACCAATCGATGGATCATCTCAATCGGAGCTGTAATTACCAAGCTAGGCCAAGAATTTTTATTACCGTAAGAGATTACCAGTAAGAATAAATAATTTATTCGTTTTATTTTTAAATTAAAATAAATAAATTAATAAATCTAATTTTTTGTAGGAAATAGTATGTCAAGATGTATTATATTCTGATAACATTGAAGTAGAAGAGAGAAGTGATATTAGAAAATCTTAAAAAAGATCATTTACAAACGGCTACTATAGGTGAAAGGGTAAAAGCAAATTGATTCATTAAATTTTTTACTTCTTTTTATTGACTTTACCATCGTTTTTAAATTATAAGACAGTTTTATTTGTATTTATTAGGTGGTTGTTGCAGCTGAATTAAAGAAAAATAAACAAGAAGAAGATTTGACTACAGGCATAATCTTGTTACAACGAACCTCAAGGAACCAGAAAATTTTTCGTTATAATGAAATCGATTATAAAGGATTTCTCTTGCAGCAAGAATTCGAAAAAATTTTGCTATAACGATTTTTGTTTTAACGATATTAGTTGTAAGGCCAAAGCATTGTAGTAGTTTGATTTCTATTTAAGAATAACTTAAATCTTTGTTTTTTAGATATCGAGATAATGTACTAATAGTTGGAAGTACTGCTCAAGAAATGGGTTTTAAACATTTCAGCATCTCATTTTCCCATCCTAAGGTATGCCTATGGTTCGGATTTTTCCCTCGATGATGTAGGTTTAAATTAAATTCAGATTTTTTTTTTAAAAAATGTTTTTTTTTAACGTAATAGCTTGTGATGATGCCTATCTCGTGCCATCCATCAAGCAATTTAGTTTAGAAATACCATTGAAAAAAAATTAAAGTCCTACATTAATTCAAAAAATATAATAATTATTCTAATTTTAAAAAAATCAATACGAAAGTAACTCAAAATATTAAATATTAATCATTAAATTTCATTGCTCTAGTCAAATAACCACGTATTTATTTTATTCATACTTTAAAATTTAATTCTTTTTAAGGGTGTGACGTGAATGTATTATTCATGCAAAGCAATGGAGTAGTAACTCAAACGGACATACACGCCTTAATTAATGAAATTTTAAACTGAAATTAAATGTGTATAACCTAGGTTCAATGGTTCTTGAGCAATTTTATTTGGACCTATCGGTAGTATGGTGTGTTATGTCTTAACTACTCACGAAAAAGAGCTGATATGGAAGGCATTGTTTTATTCTATCATTTTTGTCCTACCCAAATTTTTTAAATTTAAATACTGTATATTTAAAAGCATCTCAATGGACATCGGTCTTTATTTGGCAGAGCACGATTACGTTTTTGAAAGTACTTGAGCAGGAATAACGATTCAAGGTCCTCAATTAGATTTAAATATACTAGCGGCTGGAAGTGTTCGATGTTGTTCTTCTGCTCTGGGCTCTTCGTAGTTGGACCCGAGTCTGCCGGACTTCATTTAGGACTTGTATGCTACAGAAAAGGTAAATTAAATAAAAAGCAAATTAATTTGATTTAAATGTAATTCCATTTTTAGTTGGATCGCTGACAGTTACTGAAGGCTTAGCTTTTTCTCAGTTTCTCATTCCTCTTGATGATGTAGCAACTAAAGAAACTTCATATACTTTCACTTGAGGTTTCTAATTACAATCATTACTTTTTAAAATATGCAATATTTATTTCTCTATCATTAATTTAGTTTAATGAATTTCCTGCTTTTCGAAATTCAAAATCAATGACACCACAAGAAATCACTATGGGATTTATTCGTGTATCGTACGAAGGAGTATGTCGACCTTTGAGAGCCTTAATACAAGTTTGATTTTAAATTTAAATTTATAAGTCAATTTGTCATTATGTTTCATATTTTTATTTGTTTTTATTTAAAGGCAAGGGATATGACACTTTTCGTTACTGCTTAGTTTTTTTTGTGGAGGTGCTGGGGGGCTGGATGTGCAATTGTGCGAATTCTGGGAATGTCAACGATTTTCATTCATCGGTATTAACTGTTGACAACCAAATTTTTATAACACTTTATTTAAATTTCCCACGTTTCTTTCTCATCTAGATGTGCAGGCATTTTGTCATCATACGGTGCTGCCCTGGCTCAAGTATTATATGTTAAACCTTTACACGGAGTAAGCAATTAGCAATTAATATTACTGTTTTTCTATCATTAATTATTTTTTCCCAGATAATTTTAATTATCTTCACGATCGTTTAACAAAATTAACTGGATAAAGAAGGCTTGGAGAAGTGTAATAATGAAGAAGAATAGCTCCACACTTCAGTTCGTTCTAAATTTGATTTATGTTATATAAAAATAGGAAATCGAACTTAAGTAGTGTTGGTGATTAATTATTATTTTTTTTTTTAGAAACTCTGAACTTTATTTATACAATATTAATTTTTAGTCATAAAATAAAAACGGAAGAGAGTGTACGACAGAAACGATTGCGATCTTTTGTGCTCAGCAAATGGTTTTCCTGAGACAAGAGTCCCAAATATGGTAATTTTCAGGCATCATTTTTCCAAAGGTATTTATTCTATTATTATCATCATTGAATTTTCCTTTTTAAATTAAGACTTTTATTAACGTTGTCTAATTCTATTCGTAGATATCAGCACCAATTTGGTTTCGGTCATTGAAAATCGAGAGATTTTAGTAGATGCTATTCAAGTTAGGGGTTATGGAAAGAGTGAAATGTATTCGGTACCTGACATTGCTGATACAATCGGGGATGTTCCGATCGAAAGAGTAAGTTTAATTTGTTTTATTTCTAACGTTAAATTACAGTACAAAAAAGTTGATAATTATGAGAAACCAAATTAAAATTTATTAACTCTTGTAGTAATCAATTCTTGGTAAAGTTAACATTGCATAAAATTGTATTGGAAGTTAAGGTAGATTTTTCATTAATGAATTTTTTAGATAAAATTTACTCTTTAATTCAATGAAAGTAAATATTTTGCATCAACGAACAATATTTATCAACAATGTTCTTAAGATGCTTATTATAAATTTAAATGGATGCACGAATTGTGAATATAGTATTTCAGCTTGAATTGATAAGAAAATTCTTTAATATTCCGGTGAAATTCAACTGAAAATGTTAATAGTTAATTCAAACTTAAAACAGCAGATTTACTAGAGGGTTAAAACCCCGATTGAAAATTAAAAAATGTATGAGAAACTCCAGAAATGTAATAAAAATCTGATTTTAATTATTTTAATTATTTGAAATTCGATTATTGCGTTTAATTTTATACTTTAGGAGATAATTTTAACTTTAAGTAAAATTTTAGATCTTTATCGTTATTTTTAGTTGATTTTTTTAAAAAAAATCAATTTTTTTAACTTTAGAACCGACCGCTGTTAGAGAAATTTCTTTTATAACATTCAATTTCAAGAGCGTAGGGACGTTAGTACAAAAGAAGAGACCTTAAAAGTTCAAGTCGGCACTCAGCCGGAAGTTAGGTCTCCGCTCGTCCTAATAGCAATGGAATGTGCAAAGTGCATTGCGAGAAAGCCTAGTCATCTTTAAGGCCTCCGCGTTGAACCGACATCTCTTTACCCTGAAATGAGCCAAAATTGAAATTTTCAAATCAATCATTCAAAATTCTTTCTTTTAACCCTTCTTTTAGAAGTTAACTGCAAAACAATATAATAATAACATAAAAATAACACTTGAGTTTAACTTCATCAATTATTCAAAATTCCAATAACATTTTTGTTGCTAAGGTTGGTAATGAAGTTCCAAAACCTGTTTTTGCTCGCTCCGAACGCAATATATTTATCTATTTTCTCGTCGTTCAGCAAAAAAATTGGAATGTGGAATAAAACGAGAGATCTAAAACAACTTCAGATTTCTTCAACGAACTGCAATATTGACAAATATTAAAGAAAGAAACTTCTCTTGCGTTTTATTTGGACCCAATGGCGGCTTCTTTTGAAACATACCTCACATACCCGTGTGCAATACAAGAAACTAAATAGTTTTTTTAAAATAATTTTATTCATTTTAATTATTAAAAATAGTTGAGGAATATGAGTGATGGCGAGTGATTTTGTCGAATCATCCAGTGACTGGTGGAAGTCATCTAGCAAATCTTACAGTTATTACCTGGTAAATTGAGTTAAATAGTCATTAAATTTACGATAGTTTAAGAAAAAAAGAAAAGATTTTTTAAATTATTAATTAGATAAAAAAGTTATAAAATATGATATATATTTAGTAGAGTTTTTATAGTTGAATATGCGAGAGAACAGCTCCACACTTCAGTTCGTTCTAAATTTGATTTGTGTTGTATAAAAATAGGAAATCGAACTTAAGTAGTGTTGTTTGCAAAAACAGACCGAGAAATGTATCGGTCAGCATATTGCTTTTTCGATTCCGTTTCCTTCGGTGAAAAGTTATTATCATTTTAAGCATCACCATTTTTTTCTTTCACGAACCAAAAAAAAAAATGTATAAATCGAAAATATAACCTAATCTCGTGCTGGCGAATAAATCAAGTACTTGGCGTCCCCGAACAAAAACCGCAACATTCGTTTCAGGGCAGAGTTTAATGAAAACGATCGCTCTGATGTCAAAATTAAATCAAAATTTTAAAAATAAAAAAAATGTATATTTTATTTTGAAATTATTAAATTATTTCAGGTATTTTACAAAATTTTGCCGACTCCGGTGTTTTTTTGTAACCAGTCGAGGGCATCACGCTGACATTGGCGAATAACTCGAGGCCCCATGCCTCCTCATTCCGAGACGTTAGCTGATGAAGGCGCTTGTTTTATGTCTTTCAAGTTGGTGAACGCTCGAGTTTTTCAAGAAGAAGGTAAAGAAAATGATGTTTGAAAAGTTGTAGAGTGAGACAAAATGTCCAATTTGAATGTAGCCGTGATGGAGAAATTGAAAGCTCCTGGCAACGTCCCAGGCAATAGCGGCACAAGGAACTTACAGGATAACATCTCCGATTTGCGAGCTCAAGTAGCGGCCAATCAAGAGGTAGGGTGGAGTAAGACGAATAAATAAAGGGAATTTGAAGAAAACAAAGCGTGAAATTCCATCTCGTTAGGGAATTAATTTGGTGCGAGAGCTGATTGATTTCTACAGCTCGAAAGTGGTTCGAGCATGGCCGACGTCCAAAACAATGCCGAGATGGGCGTACAAGAGTTGCGTCGATAAGTAGGTAAAAAAGGCGTTGTCCGTTAGCAGATTCGCACAATTGACTGCTGAAGATTTCATGGATGATGGCACCCGATTCGCCTCAAAGTGGATATTGATGTGGCAAAGGTGCTTTGCTTGATTGACAAGTCTGCGTTTTTCCTTTCTCAATTTTCTTTCGTCTCTTCAGGGAACAGCTGTGTTTGATTTCACCGGTACAGGTTATGAAGTGTATGGAAATTGCAATGCTCCGCGGGCCATTACCCTTTCGGCACTTATATATTGTCTCAGATGCATGGTTGGATACGACGTGCCTTTGAATCAAGGGTGCCTTAAACCAGTCACAACAATAATCCCTAAAGGGAGTATTTTAGATCCGTCAGAAACTGCTGCGTTGTTGGTGGGAATGTGCTCACTTCGTAGAGAACTGTGGATTTTCTATTCTTTAATGATTGCGCCGCATCAAAGGTAATAAATAAAAAATTAGTTAATTATAGCTTATTTTTGTTTAATTTAAGGGATGCATGAATAATATAATTTTTGGTGATGAAAGATATTACGAAACTGTTGTCGGAGGAGTTGGAGATGTAAGTTTTTTGTTGTTGTTGTTGTTATTATTATTTTTTTTTTTTCCATTTATGCTGATGCAAAATTCGTGTGAATTTAGTCGAGGGATGCAGGAACTTGATATTTTAAATCTGTTTATATAAATGGATTTTTTTCTGGGTGCGAAGGGGGAATTAATCCGCAGAAAGGTTTACTTTTTTGAGCTAGTTCTGGTGTGTCAATACCGGAGGTGGTATTTACAGAGCTTTTTATGCATATTTTTGGGATAAGTAAAAATTTTGTGGAATTTTCATAAAATGTTTACTTAAATTTTTATTTAAGCAAATTCTCTGTGGAAGGTTTACTTGAACTTTTATCTAAACGAATCTCAAAGCTTGCAATGCATTTCAATGATATTTACTCTTTCTAGGAACCTGGCATGGAGGAAGCAGAATACACACTCGTACGATCAACATCGAAATCCAGTGATATCCAGTTTCAATTAACTCCAAAACACGGGAGATGCAGGAAAATTCAACGGTGGAACCGGAATTATAAGAAAACTATTTGACTTTATCAGTATTGACAGAACCAAGAGCATTTGCGCCATACTGTTTAAATGGTAAGCACTTACAGATTTAAAGTTGAAGGCAATTAAAACTCTTAATCCTATCGCACAAGCAAACCTAATTTTAATTGGTTCAATTAACTGTTGCAATGATAATCCTGTGGGGAATGGAAGGTATATATCAGGCTTATCTGTTCTGTCAATACACTATCTATACCATTGACTAATTGATTGGCAACTAATAATAACTGCAGAAACGAAAACGATTAATTTAAATAGAAATTATGAAGGGCGAAGTAGGTTTATGTCCATTTTGCTCTCGGTTTGGATCCTATTGGAATTCCATCAATAAAATAAAGTGCAGCATTACCTTGTTTCGTGCCTGAATGTTTCCGTAAAAAACTGTCAGATAAATCATAATATTTGATTTTCTGAAAGCAACTCGAGATCTGGAAACTCGTTTTTCATGTCGAACATTTTTTATAAATTCTAAAGCAAAAAAAGCAACAAAAAAAAAAAGCAGTTTATAAAATTTAAAATTCTATTTACTTATACGGAGCTCGAAATGATGGACAGGATCGAGTACATTATAAGAATCTATTTGCCCTTGTCGAGGATGAAACTAGGAATTTGTAGCATCAAAATTTTGACTGCATGCCAAAAAATTATAAAGATAGTAATAAAACGGATTATTTTGTAGAATAAATATAAACAGTCGTAAAATGGGCGTAAATGTTAAAAAGGTTTCAGCGACTTTCATTCACTTTAACCGTATAAAAAATTTTAAAAAAGGAGTTAAATATTAATTTTGAAAAGCACTACTTGTTTACCAGCTTGTTTACCCAACGGGTGCTGAGTTAGAGTCGAGCCCGGGCATAATAACACATAAAATTATACAACTAAGGAACTGTAATTGTGTTTTGTCTACGGTGTTTGCGGGACAAACAAGTTTGACGATCATTTTGGGATCCCTCGGGGTTTCCTTTTACTTTACCCGTTGCTGCCATTAGAGAATTATCTTGGGAATTTATTGATTTCATTGCGCCAGGAGTGGCTGGGATCAATCGTCAGGAAATGGAGGCTACTCTTTTGCTCAAGTTGATATGCTAACCAATGCGTAAAAATTGGTGTTAAAAATGTAAAAATCGTTAGTTGAACTCTCTTACGGTTAGATAACCTAACAAGGCTCAACGTGAACATTGCAATTTGATGGGAATGGGAAAACGCTGTCTTTGCTCTCGCATCTCTTGTTTCTATAGCAACTAGTATGACAGATAAATGGAAATGCAGTGTGGAATTTGTTAAAAGCATACTTTGCTCAAGTTCCAATTCTTATTTTAAAGGTAGAATGGGCTTTCTTTTTCTTTCGAAAGAAATAGTTTGTAATTCAAGGAAGCTTTACATGTTAAAATTACTTGCGGGGGAAATTCCATAAGGGATTGCAGTTCTTTCATCTTGGTTGAATGAATGTTAATGCTAGAAAGATGTTAAAAGTGAATCATTTTGCTGAATTTTATTAATTTTACACGCTAATAAAGGAAATTAGTTTAGAATTTAATGCGCAAGAAGTGGTTTTGTACTTTTTCTTTGTGGGGAAGGACGGATAATTCCTTACTGAATAATTTAGTGTAACATTACTTAAATTAAGGGGGTAGTTTACTTGGGTGTGTTGTACAGTGGTAAGCAATTTCCCTCAGGGGTGAATAAGTGGTCGCTGTCATGCCGAAGTTATTCGACCGGATTAAATGTGGCAGTAAGATAAGAAAAATGAAGAAAAAAAATGAAAATTTTTAAAATTTAATTACTGCAATTTTGGTTTTATTAGTTAATTAATATTAATTAATAAGAAATGCAAATTTGTTTTTAAGTTTTGTAATATTAATGTCAAATTGAAACGACTAAATCGTTGATGAGATAATTTTCCGTGCAGCCAACTCCCAGTCAAAACAGGAAGTTAAGTGAGGAACGGAATCCAATCTCGTCTATCTAATATTTAACCTCGAATTTAAAAATTCTTTCTAAAACAAAGCAATCGATTTAGAATTTTTTAAATGTCAAAATAATATTTTTTTAACCGAGTATTTTGAAGATGAAAGCAAAAATCATTATTGCATTAATTCTCTTTGTTTTCTCTGCAATTGCAAACATGAATTGCATTTTCATGGGTCATGTCATTACCGATCAGAAAAGATAAAAAAATTTAGATTTCAAAATTTACCTCGAGTATTTGCATAGTATTTATATCAGGTTCAGTTATCTTTGTCAATATAGATTATTAAAATACTACGACATGTTTTGACAATATTTGTAAAATATCCGTTGCATATTGCCGAAGGACAACATAAACAATATCTCCATTCTATGAATATCTATTACATGAGATTGTGTTCTGGTTAAATATTCTTAAAAACAAGATAAGATCTAAAGTCAATTAAATTAAGTAAATTGAACAACAAATATATACAAAACAAACAGACATTTGTTGATATTTATGGATTTTGTTATCGGCAAATGTCAACGTTATTTTCCAAGATTGCACGGAGAAGGGATTTTGTTTTCTTTTTATTGATGAAAGAAAAAACGGAGCAATTTGGAAAAAAATAGGGTTAAACATAGAATCGGTTGATTGTATATGGGTCTGATTGCTTGTGTATGCAACGAAGCAAAAAAAAATTTTTTTTTTTTAGTTGTTGATTTTTTGAATAATTGATTTTAAGTGGGAGAAGAAATAGAGAACGATAAATGATTCGAATTTTCGCTCATTTATCTTTAACTATGACTTACTGAGAATAATTCATAAACAGAAAAACAATTCTTCTTCATTTTCCAACGTAAATTTTAGAGTAGATTTGCACTTAGAGTTTATCAATCATTGAAATTTGTAATGCGTTCTTTTCTTGAAGCAGAACTCAACTACTCGAGCTCGAAGTAAAATAGTTATTAAAAAAATACAATTTAAATCGAATTTACATTTTATTTAATGCTCTGTTTAGTTCTACGACATTTTAAAACAACACTGAACGATTATGCTAAACTCTTCGCCATTTCTCCTTTATTTGGTTTATCTCCATTTTTTTCCTCCTCCCTATTCAACCCATTATTTTTTTCTCTCTTCTTTAAAAAAGAATGAATGCAAAAATTGTGCTTCGGTGGTTTTAAAATCACAGCAGGAAAGGCTGTAAAATGAGCGAAATGGAGAAAAATATCCCTTTCAGCAACACACTCGCCTTTATTTAATGAGAAAATGCGACCCTGCCGAAGTTAGCAATTCAGTTGGTGTTATAGGTTTTCAAGTGGTGTCTGCCTGCTGAATAAATAAACGCGAAACGCATTGATTTATGAGAAAAGCTTTTCTTTCTCAATCCAAAGATATACACGCATCAAAAAGCAACCCTTTTCTTCCTTTCTCAGCTCACGAATCGAGAGATTATGCAACTTAAATGGCCTTACAAGGGAAACTTGACTTTTCCACAAATCTTAATGACAGTTAGATTAATTTTTCTTGATCTAGGGTCATCCAGCTAAAGACAGTATTTGTTTAATTAAAAAAGTTTAAAATAAAAATTTATGAATTTAAATTAATTTTTTAGCTGTTTGTTTTAATTGGAAATATTTTCTTTTAAAGATTTTAATCTCGGATGTTTTGTAATTAGAAGTTTGATTCTGAACGCACTTGGAAATTAATCTTTCGTAAATGTATGAAATGAAAGTCAAATATGCTTGTTTGTTTATCTTTCTTTTCATTTTCGTTTCTAATTTGCATGGGAAAAGTTACTATTTATAATGAAACTAATACTCAAGCATGGGACTTTGGTTTCTTGTCGAAAATTAAAGAAAGCACAATTCATTTTAAATCCTCGAAATCCCCCTCTTTTGTGATAAAAGTTGAAACGAATGAATTATTCATTTCACCGTTCTTCGACTGATCGCAACAAATGCGAGCGTTGATTGCCAAATTGGAATGCAAACCTGTGTTTTGTTATTATTTTGTTTTTACGAAACAAAAAGAAAAAAGAAAAAAAAAGTCATTTATTTTTGGGTTTCTTCAAATTACTTTTCTAGAAAAAACTAATTTTTTTCTTTTTTTTTTTCGACAACGTCGAGTCCAACAACAATAATATTTTCATTTACAATATTCCAATAACAATTCTTATTTTTGATACCAAGATGAGGATTCAGTTAATCGACCTCGACTTTTCATGCGGTTGTCATGGAGATTTTTAAATTAGAGACAGTGCGCCAAGTAGCTGTAGGCAAATGAAAGGGTTACGCCCCTTTCTTGTGAAATATTACCTGTTCTGCCTTCTCATCAAGCTTTTGAAATGGAATTGTATCATTTTAAAACCGACTAATTAAGTCGGAAAGCAAACACAAGTTTTGCACAAAAATAGCACAAAAAAATTTAAAATTCATTTACAACTCGAAGGAGTAAAATTAAAATGAAAATTTGCGTAATTTCTTGAAATTCTTGAAATTCAATCCTTAAATCAAACATTCCGATTTTTTCTCGTCGAGTTTATTTACCCTTAATTTAAAATTCTTGTCCTGACTTGTGGTTTCTCGTGATGGGAGTCACATGAGAGTTTTGGTTGCGAGAAGGAGGTCAACGTAGCAGTTCGATTGAGAACGGAAATTACATCTTTGCGGTGTCCGTGGGGTTAAAAGTTGGGAGTCGGCGCGGTTGTTGAAAATGCATGGGAGGTTGTTATTTGGGATTGCGTCGACGTGCTTTCTAACTTCTTTGTGTTGACTCCGACATTTTGTCAGGTTTTATGAGCCATATGCTAAAGGTTGAGTTGCGTATTATTGACACGGTAGTGTTTCTTTTCCCTTTTTTCCTTTATTATTTATGGCTTTGTTGGAAATGTAAATGGGTTCGCCTGTCGTGACAACTCTTTCTTTATGTCCGTTTTACTATAAAAAATGAAAAGTACACAATTTTTTTTATTTTTTTTTTTTTTATAAGGTTGATTTAGTCGGATTGTTCTTTTTCAGGTGGACAAAATGGAACTGGGGATTAAATTTGCTGCGACGAGCTGACGGGAGAATCGTTAATTTGGGGGCAAAGACGTCTATACACGTTGAAGCTGGGGTAAGTCGATTAATTTATATTTAATTTTCACTTTTAATTAAAAGCCTCATTAAGCATAAAAATGAGGAATTTTTAAAAAGGGTTGAGTTATATTCGTATGATGAATTTCAATTTATTTTTTTTTTATTACGAACGAAATTATGAGTAATCTAAAAGCTTTATTGGGTAAAAAGAATGGAAGGAATTAAACGAATCTTTTGAATTATTTACCGATTTTTTTATGTCAAAAGATTTTAAATCTCGATATTAAATTTGAATTTTAAAATATAAAAAATTTAAATTTAGAAATTCGGTTAGATGCCACGGCCTCAAAATTCAATAAAGGGCTGACAATGATCCATTAAAATTTTATATTTGTCAAATAATGAAATAAATTCCGAGAAATCTTTTCCCGAGCCATATTAACCATTTATAAAAAACAAAGAGATAAATTGTCAAGTTGGGTGATTAATGACACATTAAACTCATTTCCCGTTAGAAAAAATTAGTTTTCTCACCAACTGACCTTTCCTTATCCACTTTCCTTTTTCTCTCTTTCTAAAATAAATTCTCACTTTTTTAAATTTTTTTTTTACTTTCTCATTTCGTGATCGAGAACTAGTAATCATGACTTTCTCATAATCGGCTTTGCCACATTAATGAGCACATTTTGCAAACTTGCTGATAAAACTGAGCATTAAAAAAATTACGATTTTTTTAAATATTTAATAAACGACTCGCTTAATACCCCGCGCCATCCGACGCAACTAAAATTTGTAGTCTGACATTTCGAGGAGCCGATGTGACATCAGCCACGCTAGATCAAAGACCCCTTGTAGCATGAAAGCACGCAAAGCCAGCTTTGCTGCACGACACCAAAATAATGTAACACTTTTTGATTCATATTTCGCCGTTCTACCGGCTTTCCCAAACACGCAAGTCACCCGAATTAAAAGATAAATAGATTAAAGGAAAAAATGTTATCTCACTAACACCGAACCTCTTCTGCCTTAACCCAGAGCCAATTTTAGTAGATGAGAAAAAAATATCAGAAACGTGTGTGAACCTACATCTTTTGTGTTGCCCTCGAGATTAGAAGAACTAGAAAGAGAACAGATCTCGATTTTTTTCCTCACCTGAGCTGTTTGCTTTAACGATTCAAACTTGTTTTTATATTCTCTTATCAGCATTATAAAGCTCCATTAAACTGAATAATATGCCTGGAGAATTTAAAAAACGTAAAATACTGAAAAAAAATAACATTACGTTTGGATAATAAAAAGAAGGAATAAAAACAAAAACAAATCCAGACATAGTTCTTGCGATAGTACCTAAAAATAACTTTCAGTTATGCCTCCTTCGAGGATTTATTCTAAGCGTGTCTGCGAAAAGAATTGCTCTTGGGGTGTAGTATGAGTCAAAGTACTGGTGGACATTTTCTTACACGAGATCTGTGGGCAGAGTGCCAGATAAGTGGCGGAGAAAAGTATGAAAAGTGAATGATAAAATTTTAACTGAATAATTTTTAGAGCTCGTAATGGGGAAGATAAATCTGGATCTTTATATTTTATGGAATAAATGCGTAAACACGGAGTTGGGAGAAACAAATACAAGTGAATAACAGTTTTCGGTGTTAAGGCGTTGCGACATGACCAAATGTCGTAGTGATAAATAGAATGCTCAGCGAAAAACAAGTTGGGTGCACGAAAACATTTGCGAGGATTCATAAAGTAGTTAAAATACTTGGATTCCGACATCTGGGATTCGCATCTGGGAATGTTGCGAGGTTTTTGCATTTCTTATTTTTCATTTTATAGTTTCATTTTGTTTGGATTTTGACTGAATTTGTGGAAAAATTTTATTATTCTGGACAAGGACCATTACGGCGTGATCGTTTTTATCTGAAAAGTGTTGATTTCGGTGTAAGTACGTCGTAACTCGAGCAATTTTGACGAAAAGCCATTTTAAATCGATTTAAACTCGATTAAGTGAGTTTATGAACCCACACGGTAGATATTTTCCGGTCTCGTTATTTACGTTTAAAAGCAGCCACTCAGTTTACATCAATCCGTCATCGTCATGATACAACGGGCAATCTACATCAACTTTACAACGCGTCATTTTGTTGTAAACTAGTTATGTTGTTTGTTTTATAATTGAATCAGAGCAATTTGATGACGTTGCAAAGAGTTAACGAACGAGTAACGACGACAGAATGGTGGCAGAATGAGCATCAAAACACTTGTTTTTGTTTCTTTGTCTCGTCGCTCTTGAGTCATGGCTCCCTTGACGATTGTTTGAATCGTTTTAAAATTGTCTTTCCCACTAACTCGCTCGCATAAATATCCACTCGAATTGCACTTAATCCTCATTTTTAATTGCAACTCATAACCATATCGAAGCACTTGTGTGTGTTTTGGTTTTGTCTGCGAACTTGCTTCTTGTTTGCTCTTGGTCCCTCTTTTCTCCTTTTCCTTATGTTACCGAAGGAGAGCAAATTGGATTTTGCCTTCGCCTCGCTACACTCAAACGAGCTGCCTTCGGGTTTTGAACACAAGATGGTGGAAGGAGGCGTTTCGTAAGACTCGTTGCTTCTCTTTCCATCTACTTACAATGTGATGCTTGACTGGATTTTAGATGTCTGCTCTTTCTCGACTTTAAATCCTACCGTGGTGGTGTTGTGTGCATACTCTATCGTCCTTTACATCTCGCTTAATCTCGCTATCGCTTGTTGGATCTGTTTATTTAGCCTCACCTTCGCCAGACCCGTGTACTTCATAAAAATGATGACTGCCATAAAGATCTTATGATTCTAGAAAATTTCATGCACACTGCCAACAAAAAATACCTAAGAGGGAGAGAAGCGTCTTAGTACTCCACTTTCTTTCTCTTCTATATTCCTCCCATTGAATTCCGGGGATGAGACTTTATCTTATCTCTCCGTATTTTGAAATATTGACTTTGCTATTAGCATATTTTAGACTCGTGACGAGATTTGTATTTCCCTCCTGGGTGTTGTCAAGATGGAGATTGGTCCCGGAACCGGGGGAAGGGTCAAAGAAGGATGGAGTTTGGAGAAAAAAAAATTTATGGATGCCATTTCTATGTGATTTAAGGGGTCTCTCAACTCCAATTTTTTTTACCTAGAATAGATGAGAACCAAACTTAATAATACACAGTTTTAAATTTTTTGCTCTTGAAATCTAAATTAGAATTCTGCAACTGTTTGCCTCTTGGGTTTAGCACATCAAAGACTATTTGTACTTAATATTTAATGATGATGGTTGTGAAATTTTAATTCGTTTATACAAAATTAGGAGCGTTTTAATATGTATTGATTCCGCAATGTGTTCGCCCGTTTGTTTTCTTCCTGTTGAGGAAAATTAATTCCCTTATTTTCGATTTGATTTGCTTACACCATTTATACAAGCGGTTTTTTTTCTTTAACGTAATTAGCCTTTCAATCTAGTTAGCGTTTTTTCACTTTTTCTTTATCTAATTGATTACTTAATTAAAATTGCCGACGGTTTTTTAAGATAATGAAAAGTTTTGTCATTGATAAAACACGTCACGTTATAATTGAATAAAAAGTTAAGTTGATGTGTTTGACTTGGAAAACAATTCGGAGTTAAGACAAATAAAAGTTGCGGTTATTCCAACATTTAACTTGCCAGTTTCAACATTAACAGTTGATGTTAATATGTATCTTATCGGTTGAATGAACAATGCTTTAATTTAATGCTTAATGGATCTAATTTTTCTAATTTTTTTCTTCGGTTTTCGGTATCGTGAACTTTCAACAACCTCGGTGATTAAAGTGAGACGGAAAACAGCTTAAGAATATCATTTTTCAATTAATTTTCGGATTAGCTGTTATTTTTATTTTTATTTTTTTATTTTTTGAAAGAGGAAATGAGTTTATTAACACCCAACAATTTAAACCGAAAAAGAAATTCTTAATCTCAAAATTGATGAAAATTTATTATAAATAATTGATGAGATTGCAAGTTTGAAAAGTTGACATGAGTAATTTCAACGACAAATGAATTTTTAATATACCTGAAAATAGATCAAGTCGATGGAAAATTCACACGGGGGTCAAAATCAAAGCTGCCCCTCGCAGCACGAACGCCTGCAATGAAGCTGAACAAGTGATTTGCGTTGCGGGATTTCATGCTACAGAGGCAGCATGTTTTTAAAGAATATAATAGTTATAGATTCCATCTTATTTATTCTATACCTTTAAACTCTAAATCTTTCAGAACCTGTTCTGCCTATTGACTCTTGATGGCGGTGGTTTCGGAAAAGAGGATAAGAGAAGGCGGCACCAAACAAGACCAGTCTATTCAGATCCGTCCATCTCCTGGTGATGCTCGACTCATCACGCACTCTTCCGAACACTGAGGAAGCGTGTACGATTATCACCGAGCCCCGCTATCTGTCTAGACTCGACGAAATTGATTTCTGAATCGAAAACAGCGCTAAATCACTAATTACAATACTTCTTAAAATACATTTCGATTAATCTCTTCCGTCCTCTTATTATTTGGAAATTAATTTTCTCGTTTTATGGAATTAAAATTTGCTTTGGACGTATTAATTATTGATCAACGCTGCATTCATTACACAGTTGACAGATTTATCAGGCGCTTTATCGACTTAAAACTTAAAATATTTATTTTGGAATAAATAAACAAGCAGACGAATGAAATGAAATCCGGTTTGGAGATAAAGGGTAAATCTTTGACGCTGGGAATTGGAAGGAGCAACTTAATCTCATTCATGCATCTCTGTGGAATGAGAAACGCATGTGGTGTGATTACGCTCGTGGCGAACTCTGTCTGATAAATTGATTAGGCCGTCGGTAAAGCGGATCGATTGATTAGCATCGTTTGCTCCGAGATCACAACGTTGCCTTATTATGTACAGAAATTGCACAGTCTTGAGGACAGATGAGTGGAGAGCAGAGGAAAAAGGCTATGAAGTTTTCACGCTACTCGCCGACTTAATTCTTTTGCTGTTCATCACCTGTCGGAATTAGAGGTTGTCATTGGTCGGGTTCTAACAAGTCAATTTGGTGGTAATTTCTTTAGGGAATAACCCTTTTCCCACAGGGTGAAGAATTCATAAATTTCCCAAATCGCTTGGGTACAAAGCTCTTCATTTTTAGATTTATTTTTTAAGCTAAAAAAAAATTTTGGCTTAGAAATGGCTGCCAAAAAAATGAAAATTAATTTTTTTTTCTTATTTCGCTGAAACAGATAAAAAGTTAATTTTAAAGACGTTTTCGCATTACGTATTCATCGTAAACGCAGCCTGAGTGTGCGGCTTTGCTGCGAAGTAACCAAAACTTCGCTAGTTAATTAAATTTATAAAATTATCCCTAATTACTAATTATCCACGGTTGGAGTGGAAAGCGAGGAAAAAAGACAGGTAAAAGCAGCATAATTACGCTCTTTTTCACTCCTGACCAAGTTCATTCTCGAACGTACTTCGGGGAACCGGAAGATATGCACGACCAATCTCCCAAATGGCCAATCACCATGGCAACAGGACTTTGTTACGAAACGTGTGACGAAGTATTCGAAAATTTTCTTCTCCAACTTAAATTTCGATGCTCGAGTGCATTGCGGCCAAGCCGACCAGGGAGGAGGGGTCCGTGAAAAATGAGATAAAACCCAACGCTGGGTCTTAGCAGCTACTGGTGCATGATATAGAGTCGAGTTGATTGATCGGGTGCTGGCTACTTAGAGCGTGGCTGTAGGCAAGATAACTTAATGAGCTCCTCAGGGGTAAAATCCATTCGTCTTAGCCGGCAGATAACCTTTTCTTCGTTTACGTTTCGCCCTTATGGTGCGAATTGAATTTTTTTCCCCTTTCCCTTGTTTCTCCCATCGTTTGTCTTCGTTTTTTCTTTTATTTAATTCATTATCGAGATGTTGGCGAGGATAAATGGCGGGATTATTAATTAAGAGCTTTTATTGGTGTATAGTAAAAAGTGGCACGTGTTTTGCAAGGTTTAATAAGAAAAATTATCAGATGACTAGTTGTGTGATGAAGTATAGCGTGTGAGTTATCGACTTTTCACTTGCCGTTGGTGGAGGGGTCAGCCGTGTGTAAAAGGGTTGCCACGCTTGATTGGTAGCGTGAGCACCATGTCCGACACACTGTGTCCATGACCCGGGTCTGGCCATTGATTCTTGAAGAGTCAGAGATGAAAACGTGTCGGAGGTGATGAGAAATGAGAATGGAATGAGGATGTGTGAGGAAGAATAAAAAAAAGTTTTTGTGAGTTTGGATTGGAATTCTGCTTAAATCTCTTGAGGGTAAAGAGTGAAAAATGGGCGAAAGGATAGAAATTGGATTGAATATAATATTAAAGTTGTAGAAAGATTTGAAAAGTGGTCATTTTCATTTATAAATCATGCGTTAAAGGCGATGGAGGTGAAGTTTGTTAAAAATGTAAAAAAATGTAAAAAAAAGGAAAATTATTTCATTGCATTCAGGGAATAAAATATCTCTTTAAGTGCAAGTACATTGAAATTCAATCATTTAAATGCACCAAAAATTGTCAACATTTGGTTGAGCAATCAAAGCAGAAAGTGCAAATTATTAGAAATTTCCCCCACGCTACGCAATGTAAAAATATTGAATGAATCTCATTTTGCATTGCATGGGAAAATTTCTAATAAGCTTGTCATTGCCACTGGGAAATAAATGAGCGTTTTTGAATTCTATGCACTGAAAAATGTGTCATTACCAAGAAATAATGAGCATTTTTGAATGCCGCACACTACTCGACCGTTATTATTCCTCCTCACATTTATTTTTTATTCTCCACTAGAATAACACTAAATGTTAATGGTTACTCCACTTTTTTTTTTTTTTTTTACTTTTTTTTATATTCTCCACTATTTATTTACTATTCTCCAGCTCTCCTGTTGCTAGTCCATTCAACGAAGCCAAAGTTGCATGAAAGGTTATTTCAAACATGAAAGAGTTATGGTTTCTCGAAAGTTTGGTCAGTACAAATATTTGTTTGGACGCTAGTTGTTTAGGAACTCATCTTGGACATTGCCAAACACGCTCCGGTGGCTTCAACGTCCATCTGAGTCTTGACTGATCTGTTGTTGCTCCACTAACACGGACCATTGGGCAGAGCGCATGTGCTGTGAACTTCTCTTATGGCACTCAATAAGTCTTTTGAGTCCTGTGTGTAAATTCATCTTCTCAAAACATTAAGTAGCAAAGCGCCCACGTGGAGTAAGCGTTAGGCTCAGTTCCAACAAGTAGAGACAAGAGTTCTTTTTTTTTTATCCCCTCGAATCTTTTTTTATCTGACGCAAGCTGAATGCCAATGACATGTGCTTTACCCGCTTCCTGTCGATGTGGGGATTGGTGAGACGTCGACATGACGGTTAAAGAGAGGTGAGGGGATCAGGAGAAATGAGAACGTTGTCTAAATTTCTTCTCCACCTTCAGCTTCCACTCGAAAGAGAATTGAAGAAAGAAGAGGCAAAACTCATAAAAAAGGAGATTTTCTTTCTTTTATCATCAATGTAGCCTTCCATATATATTTTTCTTTTTTTTAAAGGAAAGTTTGATTTTGTTGAGAACCCTAAACTTGAAAGTTTTGCGCTTTTAATGAGGTATTTGATTCGAACAAATTGACAGCTTTTGCCATCAAAATTGTTTTTTCTTCTGCTGCATCAACTCTGTACATCAATAAAAGAGATAGCAAGTATCAACGTCTTTTTTATGGGTTGCGATGAATATAAGTTAAAGAAAAGGGAAATTTGATCTGAAAACTGACAAAACTTTTATTTTATTGCTGTGTCCGAAGTGTCTAGTCTTTCTCGTCTATTTCTAGAATAATTGGCGATAACAAAAGTTTTTGGACAGAAGTTAGACGAAAATTTTCATAATTATTCAATTGATAAAATTTAAAATGGTCATGATGTAATTACTAACATTAAAGTTCAATTTCATAATATTGTGATAAACAGCACACTGTTCTATCACCTTTACTTTCGTATGAGATAAAAATAGTGAACCTGAACGTTCTGAAAATTCTAAATAACAATCGATTTGCATTTTCCTTTCCTTATTTCATTTCTTTTTGTTTTGTGGTCCCCTTTAACAATTGTTTCATCGATCATTCTACTTTAACTTTCGTCAGTTTTTACAAATAGTATTTTATTGCTTATTTTTTAACGCTGCATCAGCTTGGTTACCCATTATCTTATTGTTATTCGGGGTGTAACGCCGGACACCCATTAGTTTCCTAATGAAAGAAGGCAATATTTTTTTACGAGTTTTCTTGCTAATAATCCTGATATCTTTAAATTTTGTATCTACATCATTTTTTTTCATGGTCCTTAAAACTTTTCAGCTGCTGCGGAATAAAATTTTAAAGTTTCAACAATAAACTTCGGTATAAAGCAGTACTTTTTCGCAGTAGAGATTATTTCTGCCTTTTAAGTGTTATGCAATGACAAATGATTACTTCTGGCAGCTGCTCTATGTCCGTTACTAATGGAAATGAGGACTTAAAACAAACTGAACTTTATTTTATTTTTTTTACTCTCATTTTAACGACTCAAATTAACCTAATCATAAGAAAATTTGCTATATTTTGCGCTTTTTATTGCCATTTCAACCATCTCGTGTCCCTTTACTCGGGAGGTCCTTTTCCTTCTTCTCGGGTCATTAACTGGAAACCTCGGGATCTTATTTCCATGGGTGTGAGTTGATTGGGTGGCAGAGAGCGAAGCAAATGAACCAAATGACATGTGTGTATAGTGTTTGTGAAATATTTCCGCGCAAATCGGAAAGAATAATCTCATTTAAATGAATTTTTTTTTGGTTTATTTGTATTGCAGAAAAAATTAATATAAAACATTTTTGATACGACTTAACAAATCAATTTCTTCGCGATTTAAAAACGAAATTGAGCATTTTCAGATTTACCTTCACGGAAAAAGATATGTTGAGAAATGCTTGAAAACGCATATTTTTTAATTTTTTTTTTGTTAAATAGTTCTAAAAAATCTCTATCAACCTTAAAAAAATCAATATTGGATTGTCAGCAGGTGTTTTTATTATTAAACACCTGTCACTTCAATTTTTGAAAATTTTTTTTATGTTATTATAAGTTGAGATCAATTATAATTCAACACTAATACACACTGATTCGATTTGAAGTTGAAAAACAATTTAGGCCTTCACTTTTCTCCCATTTTCTCAAATGTCTAAATTTAACCACAAGAGCTCTAAATTTTTAAAATTTTTAAAAGTCTTTTGGTAATAAATAATTAATTACCCTCGAAATAAATACAAGATCAAGCTGTAAAATACTTCATAAAAAAAAATTAAAAATAAAAAAAAATAGAGAGAAAAGAAAACTTAAAAACCTAACGTTCTTCTCACTTTAAAAGAATGTTATTTATTTCGAAATCAAATAGAAAAAAATTCCAAACATTCCAGGAAATGAACAGCTGCACAAAAAGGCAAAATTATATATATTTTTTTGCATCCAAGCTGCTCTTGGGCATTGAAGGGTTTGATAAATGTTGTAAAAAAATTTAGTAGGAGGGAGAAAAAAAAGTAATAAATTATTTTTTTTTAATAAAAGAAAACTAAAAATAGGAAAAAGGCACTTTTTTCCCTTATTATTGTTATTTTCTATAGCACCAACTTGAATTTAGGCCTAAAACAAAATCAGTGCCTTCCTATAACATCAGGGGCGGATTTACCGGAATCAAAACTCCGCTGTCTTTGATTGGGTTTCATGTGGATATTGGCGTCTACCCTGTACTTTCTCACGTCTGGAATTTCTTGTAAACGCGTCGGTGGTGGAGGGAAGATGTCTTGCGCCTCGTCTTCGTCTTCTTCCGTCAACATGGTATTATTCTGGATATTAGTTCTATTGTTCATTTGTAGCGAATCGATTGTTGCCACTGAAGGTCGGTGGATCAAGGGCGGTGTGAGACTCGACCTTTTACCACTCTCTTGTCGCAGCGATGAAACCGGCGGTTGCTTATCTAGCAGACTTGTCTCTTGGTCGAATAAAATGGCATTTCCACCATTTGATCTTTTATGGAAGATGCTGAGATCCACTTCAGGCACATAGCAACCGTTGTCGTCAGGTTCATCACCCAAAGCTACGCTCAGATTGGTCATGCCTTCCGGTTTAAAGGAACCGACACGGTCTATACCGGAAATAACCGATCGTCTCGCAGCTAGCTCTTGACGTCGTTTCTGGATTTCTTTCCACTGGCGGTAACAAGAGACCGTCATCGAAATACAGATGGAAAATAACAAGATTAAGCCTAACAACAGGATAATCATCACATCTGTGCTTGCCAAAATGCTTTTCGTTTCTGATAACAACAAATTACGTCAGTGAAAATTTTAAAAAAACTCAAATTTCTCGATAATTCGTGCACGCGTGTTGAAATAAAGGTTTAAAAATCAAGTTATCGACGTAAACATCGCGATAAATCGTTTAAATAAATTCACATTCAGCACACAATTTGCTATAGACTGGATCTGAATATGTATTATCATACATATTCAGTAGTGATGTTTAAAGGTGAAATTTTACACCTTTGTTTCGACGCGTACACGTCTTAAAATAAATTATTTACCTTCTAGTTTACAGTTTTCTTCATCGGTTTTGTACTTACAATTGATGCGATTATTGCACTTGAGGTTTATGTTAATGCACGTAGTGTCGCGGCAATCAAATTCCGTCAAAGGATCACAACCTGGAAAATGAGAAGCCGTCAAAGCTGACTCTTTTCTCGCACTCACAAATAATGACCTGATTCGCCTTTCACGGTTCTATAGGCCGTGTAGTGTATTACAAAATGACTGTTGCGATGGTGAGTATCCGATTGTAAGTGAAGGTAAATGATGCTAGAATTATTCGTGAAATTTTTCGCCGATGTCCCACAAAATTCGTGAATTATGTGTTTGTTCAACAAGCTGTCTTTATACACGACCAACGAATTCTTTTTACAATCATTAGGAGAGTCGAGAGTGAAACCCCAAAAGTCTATCGAAGTCTGGAATAAATTCGCAATCAATTTTAATTCTCTTTGGAAAGAAAATCTTTACCGCATGATTTTCTGTGACGTTCAGCACCCACATGCAGTTCAACGGCAAATGATGTTGCAGTGTGTAGTTTTTATACCAGGAAGTGATGTTCGACGTGCCAATGATTCCTTCGTAGTCCGTTTCCACGTGCCAACATTGATCAGTGACAGGCGATCGGTCCACTCTCAGAAAAAAGGGAAAATAAAAGGAAAAGAAACGGACAAGTCAAATCAGAATGTATAAAAAATAGAAAAGTTGTTATTTTTGTTTAAAATTCTTACAAGGTCGGTCGTAGAATGTGTAAAATGCTCGGAATCCTCCGTATTCGAGAGATTCGTCCGACAGGAATCGCAACCACATATATTCTCCAGCAGAGCGCAATCTCGCAGGGAACTTCATTCCGCATAAACGGTCCAGAAGACGCGCATGTCCTCCTCGCCCATCTCGCACTTCGAGTATATCATGAGTGCAATTGAGAGAATATTCCATTTCAAATTTATCCTTGAAGTCGATTTCGATCACCATTGCTGAAGGAGCTAAAAATGGGTTAAGGAATATAAAGTGGTGTTTGACACAGGTCTTCTAAAACCATTTGTCTCTTGTGCTAATGTAAGCTTTTTCGCATGCAACGTGTTTCCAAAGTGCTTTCTAAATCATTTAAAGTGAACCTTTATCTCTCGCGATGTCCAAACTTCTACCTTGTGAAGGTGACAAAAAGCTACTTCCCTATTATTTTTTTATTATTTTTTTTCCTGCTAATTTTGTCCCAGTAAATTGGCCCTCAGCCCCACTGGGGCTTCAGAAGATACTCATGGTAACTTCCTGTTATTCTCTTCATCCTCGCTCAAAAATAGGTTCTTTTTTTGTCAGGAATGGGAAAAAAGAAGGGAAATTTATTCTTTTGCGTGGAAACGGAAGCTGGTGCTCTCATAAAAGGAAAAGTCAACATTAATAAGCTCCATTTCTTTTATTTTTACTCGGCGAAGAATAGGAAAAAAGTGGTGAATGAAAGTACAGTGAGAATACGAGAACGGGGAAGAGAAAAGATTAGGTATTTAGTCACCAAACCAGGATGAATGTCGCGCGATTAAAAATAAATAATGTATGCTAGTTTCGCAGATTATCAACATCCTTAACAGGAGCGAATTCTTCCTTTGTTTGCACAATGGGTTTGCATATTTAAGTGAACTTGAAGAAATATTTTTCAACCTACCTTTCAAAACACACTCGCAGTTGGTGTTGTTTGGATAATTCCTGGGATAATTTGGACTGTAAATTTCTTGCAAGTAGGGATTTCCAACGGTGAAATTATAACATGGATGATCTTGGGAAACTAGTTTTTGAACTGCATTGTGTTCCAGCGTTTCTCCTATAAATAAATGAAAATCAATTTATGTTTTTTTCACTGACATGTGAAACTCCATGTAAAGGTTTTTTGTACTGCAGTGAAGCATTAGGTTTGATATAATATTTATTATTCTGTCGGTTTGCACTCAGCGCTCTTTTACCTTGTTCCGCATGTAAGGCGCAAGTAAGGTTCGAAAACATTTTTCCTACGTTCCTTTTTTGTTTACTTTTGAATTTTGTGTTTTTCTGATTGAATTTCTTTTCCGTTTTTATTATTCTTATTTCATTTTCATGTTTTCATTTTTTGCTTCGGTTAGTATCAATCGTTTATTTATTTAACTAATGATGAGCATTAAAGATTAAATCAACATTTTCTATTTAATTATGACATTACTATTCTTCTAATTCCTAAACGTGTTTAATAGACTGAGCATTATGAACTACCGATTTAATGCTACTTGAATTTGACAAAGCAAATATTGGGTCCAACGTGTAATTGGAGGTTTAAATTTTATTAAAGTATTTTAATATGAAAATTTAATATAATCCAAAGCCATTTTAATAAAATTATATTAAATTTTAAATGGAACAATCAATATTTGTAGAGCAATATAAAATGCAAACTTTCATTTTTTTAAAATTGAAATTGAAGCTTACGAATGTTGAAAATGTAAATTTTTATTTACAAATCAGTGTTTGATTTAATTTATCTAAAAATTAAGTGCTTACACGAAACAATTGTCGGTGACAAATTTATTCGAAGGTAACAACATTACGGCTATGAATAATTGAAGGGTCTGTTAATAGTATTGTGTAATTTATCCTGGTCGAATGAAATTACAAGCGAGTAGATAAAATGACACACTGCTAGTATGGTGATGTATATACGTGTCACATTGTCTTAAGTCATTTGTTTTGAGGGGTGACGTCATTATGGAAATTAAGTCAAGTCGTACATTTGATAGCCATTTATTTGAATGAGTTATGATCCCTTTTACTTTAAACTATGACACGAGGCATTTAGAGGCAAAATTTATGACCGACAGGCGAGATTTTAAAGGTTTCTGTCTCAATTAACTCAGATAACATTTGAATTGATAGCCATCTTGGATCCGCAGCTAAACCGGGCTCAATTTGTAATTACAATTTACCACCCTGGTCGTGCGAAGTGATCTCGTGCCCTTTTATCACATATTCCGTTCGATAACTGCAGTATTGGTGAAACATTTTGGCAAGAGCAAAGTTGTTGCTTGTGACTTTGATGGCAAAGAACGACACAAGAATGGTACAGGGTTTCTACTCCCTTAAAGGAAATTCGGGATGTTGCAGAGTACACCCAAGAGCAGAAAGAAAAGGAATTTCTTCCCTGTAGACTACCGTTATCAGGTAATGTGTCTGTTGGGATTTTGGAAAAGGGCTTATTGCTTATTGACAAGGGCGAAGGGCACAACCCTAATCTCAAGTGTGTAGCCAAACGTTAGGATCTCGGGGGACTTGTACTGGATGTGGACTTTTCTGTACGTTTATTGTTTTTTTCGCTTTCCTTTACCTTCTACAAAGCATGAAAATACATCCTTTTATGCTGAGCTGTTGCATTCTAGGTTTATTTTTTAAAATTAATGTGATGTATTTCATTTGTTAAAATTTCGTAGCGTGACGTTTGCTAATTACACCTTTAAATTGCCTTCTTGCGTGACACATAGTGAATATAATTTTAATTATACTTGATAAATGAAGTCCAAACAAGAGTAATGCATAAGTTTTATGAAGTTTTATGTGCTGACAATTATTTTTCTAGTGTTGACTTTCATTGTGTAATAAATCACATTACAATGAATTCAAATTGACTGATAAATTATATATTGTTACTAAGACTTTAAGTCTGAAAAGAGAGCATTATCACCTTTAAACAACGCACTTATCTACGCTTTTATTTTATGTACACGTAATAAGTTAAGTGGAAATCTCAATCCCTTATTTACAATCAACTTTAATGCTCGCACAACTATGCAACTCGTAAGCTAGGAATGTTTGTCAATATTATGCCGCCTGGAATCATTGGATAACAATTGAAATCTGCACCATGCAGTGGTCAAATAAATAAGTATTAAACTTTACAAGAAGAAACTAAAGTGAAAATGAAGGAGAGTGAAAGGCTGCCTTTCGTAAACAAACGTGACAGACAAACGTGCTTTGCTATTGACCTCTGTGGACTTTCCATTTTGCTTGCAGGCAGAACAAAAAGCAAACTGTTTGCGAGTCTCAACTATAGTAATGGACAAAGGCGTTTCTTCTAACGCTCGAGTATTCTTAAGCCCTTAAAACTTTTCTACTTTTATTTTCGCACTCACTAAAGACCCGAATAACGTATGTAACCTCTGAAAATGAAATTTATTTCATTGGATTTCCCTAGGGCCAATGGAAACGGAATGGCTTGTTTATGGAATGATTTAATACGTTTGGCTCGTGTCCTCTGTCCAGAGATTTTGCTCTAAAAGTCCCATTTTATCAATATTTATTCGTCTAGCGGTAATTTGAACGCATGATTTGTAAGTCCAATTGGGGTTGTTCGGAAACGGGAGAAATATGAATGAATAATTTGAATATTGGGGGAGGCGGAGATTGTAAATCGATATTGTAAACGTTTAATTAACTCGGCCATTGTTTGATCTTTCGAGGAACTGAGAGGATGAGTCTTGTCATTTTGTGATACACCTTCACAATGCGCTGTATCCATGGTCACAGCAAGTGTTTGGAGATTATAGGCTGAGTTTTGGTCGTTCTGGTTACCATAATACCGCGCAGCGAGCGGCAATAAACACGCCATTCGCACCGCCATCAAAATCCTTGCTGCTGATTTCCAAAACCGGACTGTGGGAACGATGAACTTGTCTTTCTTTTTTCCTTTCCTGTATTTCCTGCCTACTGAATTCTGATCACGAACCTTTTTTTATTGGAACTCCCGAATCCAATCATTAAATGAATAAAAAAGAAAAAAAGGGAGACGGATCTTTAATCCTATGCCTTTTAGCTCAGCGGAACAAGATGTAGTTGCACGCCGGCCTGCACACGAATTAAGCTGTGCTGAGAAGTCCACTTAAGGATTGTCAAAGATTTTTATGCATTTATTCCATTTCATCGAATCTGGAAGAATGGACGAGATAAGAAAGTGGAGTATCGTGTGTAAAGCTGAAATGCAGCTTTCGACTGGTCTAAAGTCTGACGTTTTTATCTGTTGAAGTCGACTTTCCACACAGTTTGCTGGAGATGTTGACGTCGATAAGAGAGCGGATTTTATCCTTTGAGCGCCACTTTTTGACGTTTTATCCCTTTTTTCATCTAACACTCACCCGAACATTCCTTCTGAAGTGCAATTTGTAACTACATTGATGCGATGTCAACGTGAAAAGAAATGCGTAATGAGGCTATCAATTACGTATTTATTCCTTTGTTCGTTCGAAAAAACTTTATTGAATTGAAATAACGATTTTAAGGATTAATAGGCAAAGTTTCCTCGTAAGAGACTGTTGTATAAAAAATGCTAAACACGATATGATTTATACGACAATTAAAATGTCGCGAGTTGATTTTTTAAAATATAACGATCGTGTCTGAGTAATGCAACGCAAGGCATTTTGCATTTTAATTGCACTTTTATTGTTTGAGTATAGGAGAAAAAAAGGCATGCTAATCACTAGTGCTAATTGAATTCACATCAGTGTTCCAATTTTAATGAGAGTTCTGTCCATGCGAATCAAATGCAAGCGTCGCAATACGAAATTACGGTTGAATGCGGAAAATTAACAAGCAAAAGTCAATAATTTGCGTTTAGATGTAATTTGAGCCCTTTATTTATTTTTTAACATTTAAAAAAAAAATTGTTTATATTTTGCTTCCCATAACTACAAGCTTCGTTCCTGCGCAATAACGTTAATTGAAAATAAAAAATTAACAGTTTAAAATGGAAAAAAGTTAACGAATGCATTCTTCTGAAAAATTCTTACTCAAGTGAGAAAAAAAAAAAAAAAAAAAAGTGAGGGTAAAAACCTGGAAAATGAAAAATTCTTATTAGCTCTCAGAAATTTTTGTCATTGCTGAACATCCACTTTAATGTGCTAGATTGAATTGTAAATGAAGTAAAGGAAAAGCGCACCTCGAGCATAAACTTTCTTACGTTGGGAATTACATTACTTTAACATTTTAAAAATAGATGAATCCATATTGCCGAAATTCCAAATTTCTTTACTTCTAGTTTAATTAGCAACTAAGTTAACACTACCCTGTACGTTTATTGCAGTACAGCCACACTTTTCACTATATTTGCGTTAATCCCCTCAGCCGCATTTACCCATTTCCTAATGACTAGGCTATAAATGATAATGATCAAATCTCCAACATTAGAAATATTATGGATCGTAAACAACGGAACGACTCTATATTTAGTGAATTAAACAAGCTCAGGGCCAAGATGTTCAATTACCCTATATTCCGGTTGCCAGGTGGGCGACAAAAGCAAATAACAATTTTGATGCAGAGTTGGTGAGAGGTGACTGCGTTTCAAAATGATATAATACTCGGCTTTAGTACACCACAAACTACAATCAAAAATATTTTACGATTTATTTTTATCATATACTTTACGATCGGCAGGGATAAAAAAAAGTATAGGAATTGCATTAAGTTGAGCAATTGCTACCATCAAATCGCCTATATAGTTGCAGAAACCAATAGGAGTGTTTTTTATCTTGTTATGCGGCATTAGTTTGTTGGATGAAGTAATCTTGTTTGGGAAAACAGGTTGATAATCACTATGGTTATGACTTATCCTAGGAAAATATATGGAAATAAACTCGTTGGGTCTTTTGTGAGCATAAATAATGAAGGCGTTGAGATGAAAAGAGAAAAAGCAAACCGTTGAAAACGTTGGTGGTGGTTTATTGGAGTGAAAATGTGGACAACGATGAAAACGTTTCTCAAATTCGGAATGCTTGAAGTCCTTTGGGGGAAGAGGGCTAAGGAGAACGTCGAGTTTTAAGAATTTCGCGGTGGAATTTTAATGAAAAATAAATCAGGGGTTCAATTTTTATATTTGCGATCGGGTGTCGCCTTAGTAAGTTGGAAATAAATTAAAACTTGGTAACAAGTTGATTAAAGTCATCGTTTAAAGTTCTAACAAGTTATCGACGAAAAGTATTTGTTAACATTTGTATTTATGTAACTTCACGCGTGTGGGAGAATATAAATGGACACGAAACCAAAATATTATGCTGTGGTTATGTGGCGCGGTAGTAAGTTTTGAAGGCATTGGCTAAGTGGATAGCAACGCATTAAATAAACCGAAACCTGAAACCCTGAATGTACAGTTATCTATATTTATAGCCGTTTCGACATAAACATTTGTTGACCTGCAAGCCGTTCGCAGGCCTTGCAGGTCAACAAGTAGATGTAGCTTTTGCCTACATTATCGCCCTTAAAAGAAAGAATTTTTAAAAGATTCAACATCAAAAGCTTATTTGGTGTATTTCATCTGTTTGGAATTATTCAATTAAAATGAAAGAATTATTAAACATGCATCTCGGAATTAATTCGTTGCGACGTCTTTAATCTGTTTTGTCAGCGTTTAAAACTGTGGCTAATTCAATTAGAGTTTTCAAAGCAGTGAAGCCCAAACTGCCGAAAAACTGAATAAAATATTTCGGTATAAAAATGGTTGACTTGACTTGATTTATTAGAAATCACTACCAGAGTATAATTAGATTACGCTAGATTTCACTAGACACCAATTCAGCGAATGTGCTATGCTACGCAGTCTTTATTTCCTCCCAAAACACAAATTACACAATATCTAAATTACATTACCCATAACGAGCTCTGACTGTTTAATATTTTATCAAACAATAAAAATGATTTAATTTTGGCTAATTTAACATTAATTATAAAAATTATGACAAAACAGCGAGCGGAAACGCATATTAAATATTTAAGTTTTAAGGAAAAGTGTAGAAAGAAGATTTAAGGCGCAGAACAGAGCGTGGATTTAAACTAAACGTTTTAATTTATCCCGCACGATAAAAGGCGGTGTGTATCGTTGCGTACACTCTTTTGTGCACCCTGACATCATTATCAGAAAAGACTCTAAATAGCTTTGTTGACAGTCTTCTCATTCTTCGTGCGTAATTTCCATCACCTGTCTAATGCACCTGTTTGTGCAGGAGTAGGCGAGCACAATCACGGGGCTGAGATAAGCTACAATTCTTCTTGTCCCACGCATAATGGATGAAAGTAGGTTTTTTTAATCTCGCCTAGTTTGCCTAAAGCAATCTGAGGGCGTCATTTACCTGAAACCACCTGGGTAGCGAGAGGCTGTGTGTCAAATGGCCGCGATTTCCATTAAAAGTTTGAGTGTGAAGCTGCACACTGCGTCTCGTCTATCCCTCGAGTAAATTATCAGGAACGCGTGCGTGGGAGCAATGGAATTCGAGAACTAATTATCCATATTGCCTTTTGCACGCGCGGCCAACTCGTACAGCCTTCGGAATGTTGGCAAATAGGCTGCTTTTTCTCTCTAGAGTCTTGGGGGTGGGACTCGAGTAAAGTGAAAGATCTGTTAAACTGCTCAACTTCTAAATTGAAGATGGTGATTGAAATGAAATATCATTCTGAGTTTGATCTGCAATGCAGTAAATATGGTAAACGTCGATTTATTAGCGTTGCACTGTCACGCACTGTCCCCATTGCGAGTGATATAGTGGGGAAGGGGGAAAAGAAAAAACTCCCAAATCAGATATTTTCTCCTTTCCACTCTTTATTTCTGATATTTTTTCCCTCTCCGGTATTAGATATTCAGCTCGCCTCATAAGTTAGAAACCTCGGTTCCCTGTTTTTTCCCTAACGAGAAATTGACAAGGCATCCAGCTGTGGGTGAGTTCCAGCTCGATATTTTCCCATAGAAGAAGAGAAGACTGGCAAGTTTTTGCAAGTCAAAAGTCATTTTTCACTCTGATAGACGCGCTAGTGAGTAAGTGCATGGCAAAGCCCATGTTGTTGGACATAATACAATTTTCCCGTTCACAGCATCAGGTGCAAGTGCAAGGGCAGTGCAAAAGAATTGCCAAGGTGCAGCGCAGAGAGCTTAGTTCATTCGAGTTAAATTTAATAAAAGCTCATTTTATTAGTCTTACTTACCTCGGCCTGTCCAGCACGAGCCAATGAGAAGAATCAAACTAGTGAAGTAGAGGCAAGATTTTGGACAGATGTCGGCTGAAATGAAAAGTAAGAAGAGAAATTAAGAACGGGACAAAGTCAGGTTGATATGAGTGTCACATTAGATGATTAAACTTCTGCTTTACGCATCTAGATCAACTACACGCTTGTCTGGGCAATGAGCCCTGGAAGAACTCGATGGTCATCCAATTAACTGATACGTGGGGACGAGTTCATGCGAGCACAAAATGGAGCAAAACTGAAGTTCTGTATGAGCTCGCAAGATAATCGAAACGATATAGTACTCGACGCAATTTCATTTAACCTTCGTTATTGTATTTTTATTCCACCTATTGTCCGTCAAACAAAAACACTACAAAGATCGCTGATGAAATAATGTGAATTGAGTGCTAAGTGGACCGAAGTATACGGCAAACTATTGCAATTAGGCTCGTTCATTAGGTGTCTTTAATGAGACCACTTCTTGTACATGGGTATCTTTAGTGACCACCAACTTCGCGTCGTAACTTTCCACTCGTTAATCGCACTTGCGGTCAGTATGAAAACGTGATTCGTGTTAATTTCCAGGTACAAGGCCTGTTCTACTTATTAGTGGCACCCGTTTGGTCAACATATTTTTATTAAAGCGCAAAACCGAAGAACCGAATTGGGGGAATTGGAAAGAGGGTAGGTGCAAACGTCGCGTCGCCAGTGTGGTCACCCTAATGATTGGGGTTCGGACTTGGAACTGTAATAATAAGGGAGGTTGGTCTGGAGAAATGCCAGGTCGTTAAGCAGGCCCCACAGTCGCCACTGTAAGGAAACTTTGCCTAACCCTCCCTCTTCTCGTTCCACGGTGGATGGAGTGAAGACATTGAGTTATCTTTTCTTCTTCTTCCTTTCCTCTCCAGAAGGCGAAAACCAGTTTAAAATTAATGTTTATAGTGTGTGATGCTTTTAGCAGTTTTATAGTTTATTGGTGGTTTATGTGAAGAAAAGATTCTTGTAGGGCTTTATAAAAGATTCAAAAATACTATCGCGATTTTTTTCTCTTTTATTTTTTTTTGAACAAAAAAAAATGAAGAAAAACGATAAGGTTTAGTCGACGAATTTTTTTTGTTCGGGCAACCACAGCTGCGAGGTTTCACTATAGTTTAATTCTTTCGCAGAAAGGCATTGGCAGAGTTTACATTCCGTTTCGAAATTACTTAGGCTTATTTATATTTTTTTGAGTTTCCACAAAAATGCTTCTTTTATTAACGTTTTTGCTCTAATCCAAAATAAATTGTCAGCCACTAAGAACGTAATGATGATGGTACCAGTATTTACAGGGTTTAGTAACCGAAATAAAGGTCTTCCACATAATTTCACATCGTTATTTATTTGTTTCGACTGGAGACGTAAAAAGTAATAGCTTAAATTAATAATGTCATAGTTTTTACGATATTTTCTTCTTTTGTTTGTCTACTTTTTCTTTATAGTAATCTTTTTAAGAGGATTTTTGCCAGTGTTAATCCTTTCTAATCTCGGAGAAAAACCCATTTACGCTTCTATTTCCGCACCGCTTAATTATGAAAACTCTTTAGAAGTGTCAGGTTTGTCATTTTCATTTGTCAAGTACGGAACTTTACAATTCCTCTTTGAAACATAGTTTTATCTCTTTATCACGTTTCATCCAAACAATTCAAGCGAGAACTTTGTCTTTACATCGTCCCCAATGGCACAGGATGAAGGGAAGTAGATTGTGTTCTAGTGAATGTAGGAAGAAAGAAAATGGCCCTTCACTGTCAGCTGACGAGATTTACGCACGAATTTCACTAACGCGTTTATGGTCAGCACCCAGCGAGCGTCCACCAGCGTTTTGTGGCTGGCAAACGGTGCGAACAAATAGCATTTGGCGGTCCGAATCGCGCCGTCTCTGCAAGTTCTGCTACACGTTTGCGGGACATTCACATTCCTTGTGTTATTCATGGAGTGAGATTCGATGGCAACTGGAAAGAAAATATTTTTATTGGCGGTTTCGATGTGGCCGTCTTCGGCTGTTTAAGTTTAAGCGAATGGAGAAGCGGGGAGAATAAAAAAGTGGCGCTTCTCACGCACAAAATGAATATTTCTCATAAAATGGGGAGCAATTACGTTGGGTGGAAGTGTGAATTTCTCTTGATGGCACTGACAAGTTCTTTTAACAGGAGATTGGCATCGAGCCAGATTTGTGACTGCGCTCGCTGGTGTTTTTAGGCTGAGGTTGCACGTACACTTTTGCTGCTCGTGTTATGATTTCCTTTTCTTGCATCGAGCTAGAAATATGATGACAAGGCAGCAATCAGAGCAGAAAACCCATTGACTGATGGCGTAAAATAGTTTAACCTCTCTGCGACTTCACCTTTCGTCTATAAATAAAAACGAGCTAACGAAGTGAAGAACATTAGCAATTAAAAAACTCCACCACTAGAGGGAAATGCGGTATTGAAGGAAATTTAAATCGGGACAACTGGAGAAAAAATGAGCTGAATTTGTAAGAAATGACCTCGAGCTGAATCTCGACTTTCGCTCGCGATTAAATAACTTTAATATTTTAAAGGAATCGACGCTCGTAATCCTTCATCATCTCTCCGACGCTTTGTTTTATCTCCTTGCACATTTTGGAATTCCAGATTTCAGCAAAGATAAAGAAGTAAAAAGAGATATAAAAAACATGGTCGAAGGACAGGTAATATCGGATGATTTATAGCTATTGCTTCATCGTGACACTCACGAAACAGTGACACAGTGCCCATATTGCGTGCTCCTTTCTCATGCTTTACCGTTTGCCTTGTAGAGACAATTGTCTGCAAAGAAAAACATTTTCTCGGTCGTCTTTGTCATTTATTTTAAAATGGTGGAGTTTATTTGACAGAAAAACCAATTATTGCCGTGATAAAGGAATAAAATTCTATTAGGTCGATTTCGCACGATTTATTGATTCGTTTTAAGTATAACATTGTAATGTAAACATTTATGGCTAATGGATTGGTTATTCGCTGCATAGTTCTAAGCCAATTTCGATAAGCTGTCGCCCCATCTAATGAAGCTTGCTCTTGTAAGTTGACCCATTCACTGCCATTTCGATACCGTAGTGTCTTTGCGAAGGAGGGAAAGGGTGTACGCCGCGGTTCACCACACCCAGGCGAAAGTAGGAAAGCACGAAAATGATGAAGAGTCACGTCACCTCGAGCCACACTGGTGTATTATCTGCTCATTTGATGTCTTAAATTTGCAAACCCCAGTGCATCATCCGTTTATTTGCTCCAGATAACACTTGATATGTGACAGATGCAGCATGAATACGAATATACCTCTTAATGCAATACTTCAAGTTTCTAACCCTAACTGTTGTCGAGATAACGAGTCGCTTCTACCTCTTCAGCTGATTTGCGCAAATGGAAAAGTTGTCGTTTAACAGAAAAACGCGAGTCGATCCATATTAAAAGCGAGACAACAGAAAATCTACTTTGTCGTACTATCACCCGAAGAGGCGGTGGGTTGTTCGACGAGACACTAAAAAGCCAAAGTTTGCACTGAGAAGAGAGGGAAATGCGAAGGGGAATCTTTGTTATCAGAGGCAGTTGGCCTCCTCCTTTCATTTCCTGCCAGCGATCGGTTGTCTGAGCCATTAAATCGCTTCCCTTAACCCGAAAAGCACTCAAAGCAAAGAGTGCACTCCTAACATCTTGTTGCCTCTTTTCTTTCATCTGGGACTAACTTAACTCATAGTTTCAGTTGTTGTGGTGAGGAGAACGCTTAAAATCAATTTGTGTTTGATCAGATGGATTGGTTAATTAATTGGGATAATTGCTTTTAACGACCAACTTGCTATTCGTGTTGCACGTGTGATCGGTTTAATTTAATTAGCATCTTGAGTGTTCTTTGGATGTAGTCAAAAGGCGGCTGAAATGGTAAACCACCTGGAGATGAGTGTGGTTGCGTACAGGTTTAGTTTGAAAGAAAAATCCTTTGCGAGTAACTTGTAATTTACTTAACTGCTAAAAGACAGAGTCTGTAAGCCGTTGTTTGTAAGTCTGTTTGTTTTTCTTCTCCTTTTATCTTTTTGTGTGCCGCTTTTACTTTAATCTTCCTTTTCTATACCGATACAAGTTAATTAAAAGGAAAATTTGGAATTAAATCTAATAGAGTACTCTATTAGATTTGTGAGAACATTATCGATTAATACGATGATTTTTGTTTTCAACAACACGAGTGTTACGTTATAGTTAATTACTTTTATCACTGGCTTTTTTTTCATTTTCACTTTTACTCCTCTTTTTTATTTTCATTTTTTTCGGCACAACCGCTTCTTACCAAAGGAGTTTACAGCCAAACCGACTCATTCATCATCTTAAGGACTGCTAGCAGTGCTTTTTTGGAATTGGATGTCACGGCACAAAAGAAACGAAATGCACAAGTTATTGGTTTCGTTTGGCTTGAATCGAAAATTTTCTCACATTTAACATTCAATTTAATAACTTTGTTTGCCAAGTATGAAAGACTGAAAAAGACATTTTCTGATAGCATTTATAATTGTTTTGTGGAAAGTTTCATGAATAATGCTTGAAAGTTTCCGTTTTTGTTTTAGAAAATCAAATTCTTTATTATTTCTGCACGAAAAACTCCGAAATGAAATTCTCAAGAAGGTACTCCTTTGTGTTTTGTAAGAAGAGTTGCTCCGGTTAGACTAGACATACTCAGAAGATTTTTTTTCTTTCTATAATGTGTGCATTGTGTTTGGCGCATGATTTATTTTGTAATCAGTTTTGCCGTCGAGAGAATTTTTAATATAAAGACTCTGCCATGTTTTCATCAAACTGTATTTAAGGTAAAAGTTTACTTACTTTAGAACTATGCTAATAAGGCCACATAAAAAGTGTAAATTTATCTTTGAAATATTTATTCCCACCGACAAGAATTGCAAACTTTACATGAAACAGAATTATTTAAGTCTGAATATAGCTGAAAACATGAATGTTTAAGTTGATAAAAGATCTGTCTCAACACCCAAACAGCCGGATGTAATGTTTTTGTCTAGAAATTACCCCCAGGAATTACTGTAAAGATATTCTTAGGAACGAGCTAAGAAATGGGCTCATGGCCAGTGTGAGTCTCCCGTCATTCCACTCTCAACTATAAATGTTATACAAAAAAAATTCCAGGAGCACATGTTTCTCACAATGTTTTCTTTGTTTTTATAAACGCTTGTTATGCTCACATTTATGCAACCGAGCGTGAATTTTACCCAAAAGGCCGTTCAGATTTTTTTCTCGATTTAAAAGAAAAAATTAATAACGAAATACAATATTTTTTATTGATTTTTTTTATCTGTAATCGGGTTTTGGAATTTATTTAGAAACCGATTGAATAGTATCGATCTCTTGAGGTAAGTGCCAATGATGTGCGATGCAGGTGCAACGCAGGTGTAATCATTCGGCGCTGGTTCTGATTCATTTAAAGGAATTTGGAAGAGGACCAAATTTTAGCGTGTATCACAATGTTTGCAAAACCAAGATTGTTGTGTCAGTCAAAAAGAATGGCAAAATTCATTCTAGCGTGTCTCCGAGGCGCTGTGCTGGGTCAGCTCGTGTAACGTCGAGTACGCGGTTTTTCCTCGAATCCGAACCAAAAGATGCTGATATTGATTGCTTTAAACATTTGTGTGGGTATCGTGTGTAACTGCAGTCGTGACTCAATTGAGAAATTCACTTTATTTTTGCCAAAAAGAAAAAAAAGTAACATAGAGGTGAAGGAACTCCGCAACCAAATTCACTCGGTTCAGAATTATGACGATACAAATCACTACTTTTAAAAAGAGATAAACAAAATATTCTATTTGACAAGCAAAAAGCACGGTCCGTTAAAAGAAATGATCGATTATGAAATATTCAGTACCCTACTGATGGACTCGGATTCAATCTCGCGTATAAAGAGCCGTTCATCAATTTTAAAAATATAAAACTTCTTGGAAAAAAGCCTTGAGGGTAAAAAAATGACAGCTCATATCTATCCGTTTATTTAAAGCCAACCCAAATAACCTTACCTATATCTATATTTACAGGAAACTCGGCAATATTGGGAAATAAATAAAAATATTTTCAAAAATATTTTTCAAAATATGTCGGTCGTACCGTACAAATAACTGTCCATCGTATGACACATGGATGAAAAACGAACTTCATCGCATTCCTCATCTATTCCTAATATGAGTATATAAGGGCAAAGCTCCACGCGTGAAAGCACGCACTTATTCCGAGCGGGAAAATTTATTTGGAAAGTAAATTTATATCTTTTTTTAATGCGAACAAAAGTTAGCGTAATTAAAAAAGAAGACAATCTTACCTCGTAGGGAATGGTAAGGCCAGCAACGGTAGAGGAGCATCTATGTTAAGCACAAAGTATAACCGATGCAGGGCCGTCCGATGCCGGCCAGTGGGCAGAAAATGAGAAATGACAGGGGACGCAAATTCGGTGCCGCGTCGCAGCATCCACTCGTGCACAGTAAATGATGATAACGACGTCGGATGTGTATAAAAAGCGTTAGGGAGGGGAAAAAATTCCGTTTTCTCTTTACAGAAAGAGGGCAACAAGTGAACAGTTGCCACTCAAAACACACTCACCACTGCTATGCAAGTAGTAAAGCAGCGCGTGCGCCTCCGCACAAGCCGCTTTCATTGCTGCGTGATGCATGTTGGGATGGAGAGGACGCACTTTGAGCCCGAGGGTGGAGGTGGAGCTGTCGCCAGCGGGGTTCCCTATGTAATTGACGCTCCGTCATTAAAAGGAAATATATGAGATGCCTCGAAGCTCGGAAGGAGGTCTATGATGAACACGCGCTGAATCGCCAATCATGCACGAGAGTTTTTATTTTTTCCCCGCCACCGACATCACTGCACATGAGTCATGAGCCCAGAAGTCGTCTTAGTTACACTTTATTAGTAATCTGTAGGCGAATGATGATGATTGAAATGGGGTATGTGTAACTCTGGAAGAAAATATTTGCCAGACCGTTTATCTGGTCATTTATTACATCGCGCGGCTATAAGGCAACGGCGCTGACTCACCTTGAATCTGATTTGTGTTTACAGAGAAATTAATAGCGAGTAAATATTTAATCTTGTGATAGAAATTGAATTTTTTTAATAAGCTTATAAGATCTAAATGTAGAGACTTCGATGGGGAAAGTGGTCTGTCCTTTTGCCTTTACAGTAATTTGTCTCGCTATAGCTGCCGGCAGGGATTCTATATGAAGAGAACGCGTGCAAGTGACGTGACGAGCAAGAGTAAATGCGGTAGTAGGTGGGGAAATGCAATTAGCGATGCAAGAGAAGAAAGCTCTCGCTCTACTTATTGTGCAAATTTTTGATTGGCAATCGACGTGCATTTTATTAATGTGAGCAACGCGTTTTAACTTTAGATGGGCGCGATATGAGCAGTTCTGGCAACCTTTCTTGTCGAGAATGACGCGGCAAATGATTTCTTTTGTAATGAGCCCGTGGTTTGACTTTAACTTCCTTTTTACAAGACATTTTTAATGAGAATTACGTTTAGTGAAACGTGACTTTTTTAACAAATTAAAGCACGACTTTAAATCTATTGTGTTCGTCTACAAGTGTTTTTAGTTTAATGCGTTTTGAACAATGAAGTTCATAAAAATAAACTATCGAGTACGGCTTTCTTTAGTGTGTTAATGGGATTTGGTGATGAGCTTCATTTTTTTGTTGATTCGTTTTCTTTATTTTCCTTTATCTTTGTCAAATTTCTTTACTGAGTAAAGCATATGCGATTCGAAAGGAATGATTCTTTAAAAGGTTTTCCCCATCAGACAGTCAAAAGCAATTGATTGATTCATCTTTAATTCCGCCGAGAATGTTTAATTCTGGTGAAAAACTCTCGCCCCATTTCTCACGACTTTCTCATTCGATTGAGTGCGCAACACAATCACTTATTTTCAAATCGTTTCTTCCTTTAACTTTTTCACCTAAGCCCCTAAAGAATTAGATTTTGGAAAAAGGCATTACTCCCGTAAACTTTTTTCATTGCCATACAAACATTCCCTTTACATCATTTTGACCTTTGTGCTAGCTACGTGAGAACTACTTTACGTGCATAATAGTTTTACTGCATCGTTTTCATCCCACGCTTGGTTAAAGTTATCAACAGCAATTCATTCTCCCAACACCATAATTATAGTTTCAAGAAATACTACATTTATCTTAGTTTTAAAGTTAAAAATAAAAAGAAGAAAGTTAAAATTAGATTGCAGCGCGGTCTTTAAATCACAATTTCTCCGCAAATACTAAATTTTCATATCTAATCGATTCGAATTTTACCTTTTCTTCGTTCATTTTATCGTCTTATCGTCTTTAATATAAAATATAAAATATAAAACAGGACAACGCAAAACAAACATTATATTGAATGCAACAATAATGATCACATAAAATAATAATTGTTAGTGCACAATTGTTTGTATTTAGTCGAAAAAAATGGAAGCGAGTCCAGAAGGAAGATAAAGGGACAAAATGGGAATCTTCTGACAAATTTTTATCAAAAATGCTGGGTAGGATCAATATTGTGAGTGATGTCTGGCTCATATTGCGATAAGATATCGTTAAGAAGTTGAGGAATCGAGTAGAATTGCCATGTAGGGAGCGACTAGAGATGAGACGGTGGCCAAGAGAAGAAGCCCGGGTTTGACTGTACCACCAGTGACAGCTCTTAAGACGCCACCTCCAAAGGATCTGGAAAGTCAAGGAGACATGAGACCAGCTAACTTAAGGGAGATCAGCATCGAGCATGGAGCCAAGAATATTTTCGAACTTCGGTTCGACGAGAGAATTGCAACCGCTGTTTATGATAAATTTAATCAGGTGTTTGTTTAGTGATTTTCGAAATTGTGGAATTTTATTTCAAATTTTTATTTTTTATTTTTTAAATTTTGATAGAAATATGTGGTAGTTGATACTGCGGGGATCATGCATTGCGTGGATTCTCGTTCCCATATCACGTGCACTCATCCACTTCACCGGCCTATTGGTAATTTGGTCTATAACCATTTGTCCAAAAAGTTTATTGGATGGTCCAAAGGAGAGCCTTTATTATTGGTAAAAATAAAAAAAAATTGAATTAGTTTTTTATAGATTGAAGGAGAGATTTTTTTTTCAATTTTATTTTAAATTAAAGAACTCCCATATAATCCTCCTGAAATAAATCCTTAACGAAATTATTTTTCTGCTTGATTAACATTTAAATAATGTGATGAAGTGGTTGATTTATTTTTAACTTCATTTGGGAAAGAACGTAATTGGCAATTACGATACAAACGCAAAATAGCTTACCCAAATGGAATTATAGTAACTTTCCACGGAGGACAATTCTCGATTCCACACCAACTCAAAAAAAAGTTGTGATTTGATGCTGGTTGTCATTGGCAACCAGATGTCGATGTAGACACCGAAGTGATGAGCCGTAATGACAAATCCCAACGTGTTTCTGGGTAAGGGTGGGTCGGTGAGCATAAAGAAAGCCTTTTTTCTTTTCTTTATCGGTTTTTCTCTGCATTTTCGTACTCTCAGTTCTTTCAGCGGGAAGAAATGCAATTTTCTGCTCTGCCGACCCGCATATAGAATTTTTGCCCTCCGTTCCTTTTTTCCTATTTCTATTTGAACTTGTCTTTTTGTCTTTCCTCTACTTCTTTATAAAGAGGTTGTATTTGTATTAGGTTGGGATAAAAAATAAAAACGCCTTAAGAGAATGAATTTTTTTTATCTTATCTTAACCACTCTTTCTATAGCTACCCTCGCCCTAAGAGACATGAGTTTCATTAATAATAACTCAGAGAGAATAGGATAGAAGGAAGTGTTTGGATGGCAGGTGAAACAGATCATCTTCGTCCTCCGGGGTGGGATCACGTTACCTTATCTTTGTAAGAGCAAAACTAACGTATGGCCTCTTGCTTCTGTCGCTCTTGCCTCCTTTGTGTAAAGTTGAGCGCTACTTTTTAAAGAGTCTTGAAATTAAGGGATACGTGTTTGCTGTGTTTGTGTCTTTGTACATGTCACACCAGAGTAATGAATCTGATAATATTTCATAAATAATTCATTAAGTCATGAATAATATTGCGTGTCTTCTTTGCTGTTTATCTGACAGAATTATGTTAAAGTAGAATAGCGGTCTCTTATCTCGAGAGTACTTCGGATTCAGACACTTGGTCGTCTGGGAAAAAGTGTTTACTGGCCATTACATTAAACTATTAGTTGATAATTATCCAGATTTATTCTTGAATTTTTATTGCTTTTTGAACTATCAGTCATTCGACTCTCTTTTTTCCTTTTTTTTCCTTTTTTTTCCCTTTTTTTTTAACAAATGAAACTTAATACTATGTAATTGCTATTAATTGCTCTAATTGAGGAAGCACTAATTATTGATTCTTGAAGAAGGATAAATACATTATTTAACTTTAGGAATAAATTATTAATTTCTTAAAACGCATTAATGTTTGTTTTGTTTAAGATAATTGACGAAACATTAAGCGAGATAGCAGAAGTCAGTAACAACACACCAGTTGTGGCTTTGGCATCCAGTTCTTTTAGAGAAGAAATTGTAACTGCTGATACTAAAGGCGTTATTACGGTACAGTCTCTTTAATATTTGATAACTTCATTCTTTTTTGTTCCTGCTACTCCGTCAAATTTATAAAAATTTTTTTGTCAAGTCCATGTGGGATTAATAAAATAAAATTTTTGTTCAAAAAACCACAAACTGTTTTAAGAAAAAAGTTAACTCTCAAGCGAATAGCATTTTTGTTATTTATTTTACGCACTTTGAGTATTTTTTTTAATGTATATTTAATTTTGATTGATTACTCTAAAAGGAAAGTTTCTTTAATGCCATTTGTTACATTTTAGAAAATGAACCTAAGATTTGGTGACGGTATTGGAAAAGGATCAAATTTGATTCCCAATCAGACGATTGAATTATCCGGTCCACCTCGTGACGGATGCCACGTATTGATCTTGAGGATCAATTGTATAAATTTGGACAAAGGTGGACCTCATTTTGATGTTTGTCTAGTAGCCTATTCGACTTTTGTTGCGGTAATTTAAGAATCCACAAACGAATCGCTTTTTTTTCTTCGTTTGAAATGTAATTAGGATAATTACTTTTCCTCAGGAAGTGAGTTGGGATGAAAAATGCATTATACAGAAAAAACAAGTGCACAGCACAGAAGTCACTGCACTTTATTACAATGAAATTCGAAATCAAATAGTGACAGGTGCAAAGGACGGGTCAAGTAAGTTTAATTTAATTACAATGGAAATGAAATAGCAAAACCGTCTTGTGGTTTTCCAATTAGTTAAAATATGGACGTGTGATTGGAAGTTGGTTTGCATGTTATCGGGCCATGTGAGAAATGTAGTTCAAATGGAGTCATGCCCTATGACTCCTATTCTTATAATGTCGGCTTCTCTGGACAGAACAGTGCGCATTTGGAATGTAGATGCTGGATTGGAGGTAAGCAGGTTAGTCGAATCAATTAAACATTATTGTGGTTAGCATTCTCCGCATAGTTCCATAAAACAACCGAGAAAACTAATACTTAAATCATTTAACTCATTTTGGTTTGTTTTGGTTGGACTGGAAGCAAGTTTTAAATTAAATTAGTGCGCGAGATTTTTGTTTTCTCTCTTTTATTGATTTCTTTTTTTTTTTTTATACCGTTTGCAAGTTCCTATTAAAGCTCGAAATGAATGAAAAACTATTCTTGTTAGTGTACATTTGTGTTTGCCACGACTTTCCACAGCTGTCACACTCAGCTGCAATATCGCCAAGGGGATCTTTTTGCTCAAAATTGTCCTCTTGGGCTTGGCTTGCATTTGTTCTCTTGACATGCTGTTTGTGATTGCGTAAAAAAAAATGAAATATCTAACTCAGGTTATATAACATCGTTTGTTTTGTTTATCCTAAAGAGGAAATAAAAATAAGAATTTTGGAAAAATTGGAAAAATAAGTTTCTGGAGCCGAAAATTCAATTACGGTTTGTGAAAATCATATTTTTCGGTTATTATTAGATGTCATTTGTCAGTTTTAAAGAAAAAATCTTCCCCGTGCTTACTGCAAAGTCCTTGGCTTTAGTTGCATTAACTTAATTAAGAAGAAAGTTTTAATTGGATGAAATTACCATGACAACATATCGAGAATGTAGCCATGAATCAGTTCCTTCAGCTATATTTACTTAAAATGGTCTTTTTTACTTTTTTTTTAAAAATTAGGATCAATATCAAGGGAGGTGCGAAAGGCCTTGTGGTCCATCGGTTTGACAGGCATTTTTTCGTGTTCGGCGAACGAACTGTCAGTTTGTGGAAGCTGGAACAGCTGTTGATGCTTCTTACTGTCCTCAGGTGACTGTAAAACTGATAATTTTGTTAAATTTAAACCAATTTCAGGCTGTAATCTGATTTATAAATGAAACAACGAAAACTTTGGCAAGAATTGGACACAAAACATTAAAAAAGAAAGTTTTTTTTGTGAGTCGTTTGAATGAGTGGGCGATTCATCTTTGGGTCGCGGTATCTTGAATGGATATTCATCTTCTAAGTTCTTGTTTCGTGCTTTTGATTTATTCTCTCGTCAGAAGGATGCCTGTTTTTTTGGGCTAAAGGTGAATGATGACACCATATCAGATGAGCCCGGATTGCTTTAACTTTTTTTCTCTTTATACACGCGCACTTGAAAACGTTCGGTTTTATCTTTCTCTTTTTTTCCATAAGATTATTTTGGTACAATTCAGTAAAAATATATTATTGAGGATTTCTTATAAATGGTTATGTGCTACTTTATTCTTTTTGCGGCTTCACTCTTCGTCTCTCACATGTGGTTTTGAGTTTGCTGTTTTTATCACTTCTTTACTTTAAATTCCACATAATTCGATCGTAGTTTACTGATATGTCACCGAGTCTGCCTGCTTCGTCTAGCGATTCCATGCCAGGCACATCAGTCTCAGTGTATTGGTTTTGTGCGGTGGGGGGAAATGTTGGCATTAAGTTTTTCCCTTTCTTACGATCCTGGCCCACACATTATCGCACAAATTTGCTCATTGTGCTGCTGTCGCGCGAATGTTGATGGCTCAGTATGACCGAGGTTTCCTTTTTTTTATTTTCTTTCCTTTATGTATACTTTCTTTTTCCTAAGCCTTCTACAACTATCGTCGCCGTTTTTCCTTTTCTTCTTTATCTAGATAAAATTTTTCATTTGTGTTTGAAAGGGAGACAAACTCCGTGCGGAGCTTTTCTTCCCAAACACAATTCACAACTCATTAAAAAAACAATTTCAATTTTAATGTGGTGTTTACCATTTTAGTTTGCCGATTTTTTTATACTTTAACAAACAAGAAAGTTAATTCCCACGTCCTGATTTTTAAAAGAAAAAAAAATTTCATGTTATTATACCGCTCACGATGTTCTTTTCTGTTCGATAAAGATAAAAACGGATTACTATAAAGTGATATGTAGTGCGAATTGATTGAAGTTTACAATAACTGGCTCGAATCTCTCGTTTGTGCCTTAATTGATTTGTTGTGTATCGACGGAGTGATCAAATAAATCTCGTAGCGTTAAAACTTAAGCCACATGCTACGCTGTGGTTTATAGCGCTTTTATTGATGGATGGTCGAAAATATTTTCCAACATAATAATAATGGGTTTGTGGGAATTGAGGAATTAACCTTATGGGAATTTCGGAACAACGTAAGTTGATTCAATGATTGATATTTGCTGTCATCATTTTCTCCAGCTCAGGTGCGATGAGGATTTTCTTGAGGTTTTGAGCCCCAATAATTACGTGTCTGTTCTTCTCCCCGGCTTAAATTCCCTTCAATCCTTCAGGGGTCAACTTTTTTTCTTTTGTACGATATCAAAATAAAATAATATTTCACTCAAACTTGTATTTTTCAAACTGTCAAGGGAATCGCCTGCCACAATCGTTTTTGACATTGTCAGTTTTAATAATATTCTTTCGACGGGAGTTAAAGCCATCTCTAGGCCAGTTTTCTATTTCACCCCATCCTACCTGGGGTTCTACACTTTGTTAGCAGAGAAATCCCTTTAGTCTTGTTCTTTTCTTTTCTTTTCCTTTTTTCCTTCTCCCTTCCGTTGTGGGTCGATACTTTATTGGGGAAATGCAAGTGACTTTGAATGTTCACTGTCATTTCATTCTGTTCCTTTTAGTTCCCCAGTGGAAACGTTGAGTATTGCTGTCCATCCTCTGCTTCCAAGTCGTTTAGTTGCTGGTTGCAGTAACAACTCCTTCAACGTGTTAAATATGTCCACTGGAGTCACGCTTAATTCGAGCAAACTGGAAGGAAAAGCTGAGCCCCATCTTGCTACGACCGTTAGCGTTGTAGAAGGTGAATTCATTAGGCAAAGAAATTACATTAAAATTTGCCTAATTAATTGATTTCTTTTTTTAAATATAAGACATTCTTTTGGCACTTTTGCCGGGCGATAAGGGATTACTTCGTTTATCGCTGGAAGAAAACAGTCCAGTCGTACCTGACACGTGGACCCATTTCCCAGGTAATTTTTACTGAAATAGAATTGATTTTTCGTTCTCCCTTGAAAGTTTGAATTTTAAATTGACTTTCCAAAAGTAATCTTTCCTTGACTTTATTATTCCGTATTTTAATGAGGTTTATTAAGGAGCAAAAAATACGTCTCGTCTTTTACAATTTTCGAAATGATTAGTTTATTTCAAACATTACAAATAATTTTTTTTAATGTAGTTCCAGTAACGTGTGTGACTTTATACGAACATTTGGTCGACATGCAGGCACTTCGGCGCACAATGCCGGAATTTAATCGTAGTGTCCACTTCCGTGGACATCTTTTCAAACACTCGGAAGTTGCTGCACCGAGTCCAAGAGTTCGCAGGAAAAGCACCAACCTCGTTCTTCTTTTCACGGGTCACGCTGACGGTCGGCTTCGCCACATCTGTATTGACGACGGAACAATTTTGGCCAGTATAAGCGTAAGTGGACAGGATTAAATGCAGCAGCTGAGTTTTCTTTTCTTTAAAAAGGGAAAATTGAAGTTGGTACAAACAAGTAACAAAACCAAAGGTGTTTTATCTCAATCGATTGTGTTGTTATCAAGTAAAGTGCTTTTGTGTTTGTCTGACTGGGGTGTATGGTTATGTGTGCAGCTAACCTTATTTATTTTTTTTAAAGTTTTTTTTCTTTTATTCACACCTACTTCTTCCAGGCTCATTGTGGTAAAATTCTCCAGCTGTGCCATATTGCTAAAATGAGCCAAATGCTGTCACTTGGATCAGGTCTTTTTTTATTTCAATACTTTAAATAAAATATTAATAAAGTTAGAACATTTCTTGAATTGCAATTTTTTCAATTTATATTTTTCATTCTATGTTTTTTAAAATAAATAAAAAACAGCAATCTTATCAAGAAAATTTCTTACTATTCTAAACTTAATGTACTAATGCAACGTACAAACACTAATGGAATTTTTTGATTCGCGGTTCTTTTGATGTGTGAACACTGGAATAATTGAACTTTTCACTTATTCTTCAAATAAATATTTAATCAGTCATATATTTACAGCTTATGTAAAACTTTAAGTGTTGAATAATATAGAAATAACTTACTACTTGATATTAAGCTAATACTGTTTAATTTTTCATTTTCATATTGAATGGAAATTTCTTTTAAATTAGATGAAACAGTTCGCCTGTGGCAAGTGTTTCCTCACAGTGATGTCGTTTTAATGCCGGTTAAAAACATTTCTCTGCCTGGCACACCTGTTATGTTCACAATGTTACCTCACAGAATGTGCGTTGCATTTGCTTCTAAACGAATTATGATATACAATTTATCCAACCCCAGTGAGTCTATCTCGTTTCCTTTTCGCTAAATGGGATATTTTTTCCGCATTTTTGCTTTTAGTTCCCTTGACTCATTGTCCAGAAGATGACCACACTGATGAAATTTGTGACCTCACATCTTTGGATAGCCAACAAGTGTTTGCTTCTGCTTCAAAAGATAAGACAGTTAGGTTGTGGACCACTGGGAACAGGTTAATAAGGTAAAGTGGAAGTAACGTTTGAACTTCGCCTGCACTTCAGAGGGAAAAAAACGCTTTATGTTTAGAAAAATAGATAAAAAGATGAAAAAAATATTTAATTTTGCTATTACAGACTGCTTAAATTAGACGAGATCCCATCTAGAATCGTTTTCAGTTCTCCAAAAGGAGATGTAATTGTCGCTATGTGGAAACACGTCTTTAAGTTGCCACATGAAAAATGTAAATATCGATAAAAACTGGTAAATTTTTTAAGCCAGTTATTTAATTTTTTTTCTTTTTTACAAGTCTTACCGCCAAGTATGTTGGCTCCAAGACCTCAAAGATTGCCTGTTGTTCGAGGAACTCCCATCGAGACAATCAACGAAGACAGGTAAAGTAAGGTTATTTGTTTTATTTTTAAATTTACGGAAAGAACATTTTATATTGCTAAGTGCTATTTGGGAAAAGTTCAAATAAATTAACTTCACAAAATCGATTTGCGAATTTACGAGAGATTCTTAGATTCTTTTTCTATTCGCTTATTTTTATTTCTCTTTTTCCTTTTTTTGTTCGGGACACTGGCTTATATTGATCTCGAGGGTTTTGATTCTCTGATGAAAGCACGGGCTCCACTTATCCTCCAAAATCCGCACTGGCAGCAGATTGTAACTCATACGGGTTATAGTGACATTTGGAAAATCTACAGCTATTGGAATTGGGTTGAAAAAAAATAGAAAGGCAGGTGCTGGTCAATGTCCTTCATTTCCTTCGCTTTCAATTTACTAGGAAACTTTCATTAATTTCAATTTGTATTAGGTTAAACCTTTAGATACTATCCAGCCTTAAGTCAAAGTAACAAATTGATAGAAACCGTTATGCTTGCGATGTGCTGGCAGATAATTAATAAGTCTGGAGATATACCTTTCGCGTATTACACAATAGGGAAAAATTCACAAGCCACTAACATTTAAATGCAAATAATTAGTGCGGCGTTTGCGTATATTTCTCCTATTTTAACTCGCTCTCAAAGGAATCGAATTCTACTCTTATTAAGTCTATTCTCACCATTTTAATTTTCATTTGCGTGCATTTCCTCTTTCCAGCAAAGTCGCAAACTAGTAAAATTTAATTACAGTAACCTCGGCCAACTTAATCAATATTTTAAATGTATAAACGAATCAAATGGCATTGTGATTACTCTTCAGGTTTTGGAACAATTCGAATGTGATGATGAAGTCGAACGTCTTACCCTATGGGCTCCACCAGATTGCTTCTTTTATAGTTGCTTTTTAGATAGTTTGAGTGATAGAGTTCAATTTCTTCATTGAAGCAAAGCCCGCGAGCAAAAAGGAGAGAAGAGAGAAAATGAAGTTAATGAAATGGGAAAGGAAACGTGGTGTCATTTGGTTTGTTATTTGGCTGCTCCTTTTAAATGATGTAAACTCTTTGAAAAACTTTTCTTCATTTCTTTTTTTAAAAAATTTTATTTGGTATAAATATAAGAAAGGAAACTTTTAAATTTCAAGATTACAGCGCAAAAATTATCTCTTAAATAAAGAATTATTTACTTGAATGCAGGTGCTACTACTATGTATCAGAGGATGATCAAATTTCAGCCGTTTCCGTCGAAAAACCAACCGCAGATAGGAGTCGTGCGGAGCGTGATAAGGTGAGGGAGGATTGAAAAAAAAAATATAAGGAAATAGAAAAAAAAATAGAAAAATAAAAATAGAAAAAAAAAGTCAGGAGATGAAAGTTTCTATTTGATGAGCAGATTTTACGCTACTTGGCCGAGCGAAACGAGGACATACGGCGGATCAGAGACGGCAAATTGCCTCCACAACGCTTCAGTCAAGCTACTGAAAGTGATGTGTATGATGACGATTTCTTGAAGTTGTTTGAATCCATTTGGGGAAAATATTTTACGCCACCAGTTAAGAATTAAAACTTTTTATTACCTAACACATCGTATTAGTTTAGTATTGCGAATGTTAATTTTTCGTTCTTACTTGTGAATTTTAGCTTTGGCTAGTCTCTGTAGAACATTACATTTTTATTTTTATGTTTTTTATTAACGTTTCAGAATTAATTATACTGCTGTATGATGCTTTTAATTAGTTTGGTCTCTGCATTTCCCTAAAATGTTTTGTTTCTTTCAGTCTAAAGTTGAACTCCTGAAACCGCCGTCGTCGATGACTTTAAAGTCAAGCAGGAAAGGCATCGGTAAAATGAAATTAATTTTAAACTTGCATGAGAATTGATAAGAAAAAAGTGTGTAAAAATTTCTAATTAAGTTGTAACATGGGAAATGTCCATTTGAATCATTTTAATGCAATTCCAACAGATTTTATGATCGATTTTTCATCCAAAAAATTTTTCCCATCAACTGGAAGGATGTGCACTGACAACCCAGGTTATGATGTGCATAAATTTCGCTTGGGTTTCATTCCAAATTCCGTGCTTTTGAAAATACTCTGGCCGGAAGATGAAGCGTGGCAAGCGTGGAGAACTTGGAGCAATTTATCTTTAGATAAAGTAAATAAATTTTTCTTAACTCTGTAAATTACGATTTTTAAGGTTAATTGCGAGAATCATAGCAGCATAAAATGCGATACAAGTCTAGAGGATTAAGTACTTAAAAATTCTTGACTTTTTTTGAAAGTTATGTTGTTGTTTAGCATTATCTTGCTTGTTTTTTTTTATTGACATTAAGTATCAAAAGGGGTAAAAGGAGTGTTGGCTGCTTAGATTGAACATCAATTTTACTCGTGTTAACGCAACCGAGTTAATGGCCCCTCATCCTACTCTTAATGGCTCCAAGTTGAAAGCAAGACGGTGGAGAGGGAAAGACTACGATGGAGTAGGGAATCAGCGCACATGTGAATGAATTAGCATTTGCAAGTTGGTAGAGTGGCTTCGATTGAAGTTGGTGGAAGTTTCCACAAGATAAGTAAAAAGGAATTAAAATGAAAACCACATTAGCAATGAAAAGGTTGTGTCTTCTAATGCACGAAAACAAAAACAATGGAAAAGAAATCAGATTTACATAAATAAACTATTAGATTTTTATTAAAGTTTCTTTAAAGTAGAAATGGAATTTAAAGATGGTTATTAATTAATTTATATTACAGCCGATCGAAGAGGACCATAAACTGCAAGCTTTGCAGAACGTTGACAAATCCTCCGGTACTGAGACGAAAGGATATCAAACGTGCGTTCTCGTTCGAAAGGGAGATTTTCGGCGAAAAGACGATTTCCGACGGTTGGATGTCATATTTGCAAAAATGGTACCACTCGGTCTTAAAGACAAATCTGCTGACATTTCATGGCTAACGAGCGAGGAACAAAAAGCTTTGCAAACTGAAGCAGGTGACCAGTGGAAAATCTTGACAGTCATTACGTGCCACGGGAAACACGCAAAACGTCTTTGCGAAAGAGCTACTAAAATTATATACCTGGGTGGTAAAGGTAGTGCATCAAATGTAATGTGATTAAATAATAATAATAAATTTAATTTTTTTTAAAGTCAAATCGAAAGAAACGCGCCCGAGAACTAAGTCATCTTCATCATCGGGACCGAAACGAAAAGCAGGGCACAAATTTTGTGCGCCTCAAGTGAAAAAGAAGAGAATTCACAAACTAAAACGTCAACGGTCTTCTTCCCCGCGTCTAAGAGATGCGTTCATGACTGAACTTCAAAATCCAGCTTTCTTAGCGGGTTTCCCTGATGTAGATATGAAATCCATGATGAGCACTTCATCAGATGCATCTTCCATGACCTCACAAGATTCACGAGAGAGGAAACCGTATTACCCCGCGGTAATGGCAGAAAAAAAATGAAATTTTTATTTTTCTCCGTAAATTAATCATTTTTTCTACTAACGTTATTGCATTAGGTTCCTCTTATTTCATTAACTATCGGAGAAGTAATCGAAACAATGGTAAAGTGTGCGGAAGAAATGCAAAAACATCAGTCAGTTAAATAATTTATAGTTTAGTAAATTCACGTTTAGTTACATTTGTTTTCTTCCAACTTCTAAAGGTATTCTAAAGACTACGCTACTAAATTATTTCGAGGCATCGGTATAGTTGAAGCTGAAGTCCTAGTGGATGAAATCCAATCCTGGATTAAGGAAGCCAAACAACGCCGAGTCATCAATACTTTATCGCAGTTTTACACAAAAGCAGTATCGTGGCTCAAAATGTATTTTCAAAAAAAAAATTGATTTATGAGAAAGTATTTATCAATACATTAACTCATTTCTCAATTTTCCTATCAAATTCAGGTGGATGCTGCAGTATGTCCATCACGTATTGGTCACAATGGAGGAATTACGTGGAGGTCAAGTTACTGGTCGAATCCACTACAGTATGGTGCAGTTGATCCTCCAGCAAAATAAAGGCATATCACTTACCCCGCCTTTAGAAGAACTCAGTCCGCAAGATGAAATTTATCTTCTTTCTCGTAATAACTTCGCTAACTGAATTTAAATTGAAACTAAATACTGAAACCATTAAATAGTAACTTGCCCGGATAGTCCTGACCAAGCTCTGGTTGAGACCGTAAAACCGATCGAAGTTCTCAATTACTTTTGCGAGATAAACAGTGAATTGAAACGTCTAATGGCAATGCGAAGCATGTTCAAAAAATCGACTACAAGTGGAAAATCTAGAAGGTATTTCTTTGTTTTTTTATAAGACATTTTTTAATATTTGTATCATTCTTTTATTAAATTTGCCGTTTGTTTATTTTCAGTTTTGTTGCTCCCGGTCTCTCTGTCGATCAATCGGTCCAAGACATTTCTACTGTAAACAAGGGCTGCGCAGTCACCCATACAAACATTGGGGCTTTTCCAAAAGGAATGCATTTACCATTAAAAACAGCTGAGGTTGTTCTGTTCCGCAAAAAAGAACCTACACGGCAAGAAGGACGGCTTTTATCGTACCAAACGTGCAGTCGCCATTTTGTGCTCTCTGATTCTTACTCGTAATCTGTTTATTTTCACAAATCTGTGTCAAAAGTGTAAAATTTCCGATTTAAACAGGTCTCAGACTTAAATTTTCAATCGATTTATTGACAACAAGAGATTAAGGATGTCTTTGTACAATTCTGAATGAAATGCGAAGACGTAATTCTTTATGAAAAACATTCACATTCCAGGCAAAAGAAATATCAACCTAAAGCTACAATTTACAAACTACGCAATTCTACCAAATGATCTAATTAGTAACTTAAACCTACACTCCCAACAAAAAAAAAATAACGTCCACCTCAAATTTTGGTCTAACATCCTTCGCTTTTCACACTGCAAACTCAAAATCCTAACAAATGGGAGCAAATAAAATGGCAGTGTGAGGGAGAAAAAATTGCCAATTTTTTAAAGTCCCTTTTTTTTTTTTTTTTTTTTTTTCTTCCTATTGTTATTTTAATTTACCCTTTTTTCTGTTTTTATAATTTACGTGCAGGTTTAAAGGCCAATTTTCTCGATTTTAGAGTCGACCATACGTGACGTTTGTAGTACCACGAGACGAATATGAGTAATGGTGCAACCATAAACACCTTAAAATAAGAAGAATGAGGAATTTTCTCTTTTTACTATTAAATTCGCGTTACCTTAATTAGCATTCGTTTGCGCCAATCGTATTGGGGCTCTGCAGTCCATCTAAGAAATGTACAAACATCCTTGGCCATTTGGCTGGCAGTAGCAGGAGTTCCGTCCGCGTATTCCATCACCTCATTGTATAATACTTGCGCCATACCAATCGAACTACCCATGAAGTAAGGATTGTAATAAAGTCCTTCTCGGATTTCTATGCCGGCTGGTGGGTCACAGTAGCCGGTTAAAATGGAGAAGATGTAATCCTAATTAGAAGTAAATGTTTTTATATAAAAACAAATTTAACAGCTGGTATAAAAGTCATACTTCTTCACCGTGTCTTGCCAGAACGATGTAAGAAAGATCGGGCGGCAAAGCTCCGTTATTAGCAGATCTCGCGGCCTCCTCGTTTGGATATGGACTTGGAAACTTGTCGGACAGTTTTCCTGGTCTTTGGTACATTTCTCCGTTCTCGTCGGGGCCATCCTGTACCTCAATCTGCAGTTTTGACGTTAATTTAAATTTAAATTTGAATTATTTAATATCTTAAAGAGAAAAACCTCTTCCGCCTGTGCTTTTGCTTCGTCTTCCGTGAATATTGCTCCCACTAACTCCCTGTAGCGGACGAACTTTAGGCTGTGACAGGCAGCACAAACTTGCTTATAAACTTCATAACCTCGGCGAACACTGTTTTAAAAAAAAATTGTAAATAAGGAAAAGCTAACAAAAGAAAAGATTTTACCTGGCATGGTCCAGAGAGTAGAATAAACTACCGTGACTCCAAGGATACGCCGGCGGATGAAGTTCGAGACCTTCCGCCTTTACTACTTTGTATAGAGCAGTACCAAGTAAAGTTGCGGCTCCACATGTCCCGACGATTATCTGGAATAATGATAAATGATAAGTTTGTAACTTTGTTCCGGTTAAAATGTTATTTCATTTACCATAGATTTACTTATCCTTAAATTAGGAAAACTGCCGTAATGTGCCTGTAAAAGTAGAGTATTACTTTCATCAGTTACCCTGCGTTTATATATAAACATTAAACGTGATTAGACTGAGGAAAAATTTCGAGCCTAAGAACAGAAATGGTGCTGATTTAGGCTTAACGAAAAATACTCCAGTCAAGTAATTAGTTTTTCGGGGCAAACACGTATGGAATTTAATGTAAATTTCGTATTGAAAAAATTGCAGAAAATATACCTTCTGCACACATTTGCCACTGGACAATTTTAGCAACTGTGGCTTCCATAGTCGACCCGCAATGCCAGCCATTTTGCGGTTCATCTCACAAGGCCTACGTAATAGAAGGACTGACAATAGCTAAATGTTGAAACAGCTTAATTTTAATAAATATAATCACTTATATACTAAAGTTACTGAATTATAAAATTAATTTTATATGTAACATAAAATAAAGTTTTAAATCTTAATGTTGTAAAATCGGAAGGCCGTCATAAAAAGTTTGTGTCCGGTCGAACCGGTCGCTAGATTTTCATTATTTGGCGCGCGCGGTTTCGTGAACAACATGGTAAGTTTGAATCTGCGATCTTTCGAGTTAAATTTCTTATTTAAAGCATTTTCATACAGAAAATTGTTTCATGCTTGATTTTTATGGTTGTTTTCAGATAATGGATAGCATAAGACTGAGTTGTTTTGGAAATAAAACTAATGTTTCTAAGAAATATATCGTTGAGGCAACTTCAGTTTTGCAACAACCTAAAAAAATTCCCGAAATAGTCATTAATCCAATTGACGCATGTGAAGCTTTAGAAGACCCGTGGATTGAAAAGTTGATTGAAAAATGTATTCGTGAAGAAACTTTGGGAGAAGAAATTGCTGAGTCGCAATTAGGCATTTTAATCGTATGCAGATTACTTTACAACAAACTACAATATTTAAAACAAATAAATTTATTTTTCTATGTAGGATAATGGCATTCGGTCTCAGAACATTCAAGAATATTATATTAGTGACGGACGTTTGAAAATGCCTTTAAAAACTAGTACGGGAAATTTCAGTTGGTAAGCACATTAACTCAAATTAAGTTAAATAGATTGTAAAAATATTTAATAATGAATTTTTCTTTTAACCATAGCCGATACAAATTGACAGGAAATATTGTTATGATGAGTTCATACAAACTTCGCTTAATAGTAAGTCGGAACTGATGCGTATGTTAATTCAAAAATTGAATTTTTGACTATTTCAAAATTTTATAATTACTTATGTATTTTAAAAAAATATATTTTTAAAAATCATTTTTAGGATGGCAGATTTGCAATCGAGTCCTCTGATTTTGCAGGATTAGAAAATGATTTAGAAATATTCAACATTATTAACAAGCGAATAAAGTGGTAAATTATTATTAATTAAAATTGTTAAGTCATATTTATTGACATTTTTTTTCCGGTTAGGCTAAAACCGCCTGAATGCATTCCTGCTATTGCTAAATTAATGAAAGATAAATGTGGAATCGAACCACGGTTAGTTAGTTTTATTTTAAGCTAAATTATATTACAAAATTTTATTCTAAAGCATCCCGGATGAAGAAATAGAAGATTGGAAGGAATGTTTAATTGGAAAAAATGAGATTGCGAGCGAAGACGCTGATTTTAGCACAAACATTGAAGGTATTTAGTTTTAGTAATTTTTCAATTCTCTTTTTTAAAGTTTTTTAATTATTATTTCTTAGAAGAAAATGAAAGACCAGTGCTTGAGCAGGATGAAGACATGTCACTTTTAATGTCGGAATCGCCACCTAGAAATACATCTGCAGAGTGTTTTTCCACTCCTGAAAAAGTTGAAACCAACTCGGAACCATTCGTGACCAGTACTCCGCAAACTAACAATCAACATATCGCAGAACTGCAACCTGTAAATGAAGATATAAGTGCTATTATTCTAACTGAACCAACTGAAAAAGAAACATCGTTCGCCTGCGATACTGAAGTGTTGCCAGATAAACCTTCATCATCTTCACCACTTAACTTTAGTAGTCCCGATGCAGGAAAAGCAAAAGAACTGAATAAATCTGTGAAGCGAAGTAATTGCTCAGGATCTGCAGTTGATGTCAATAATCAGAAACACAGACGTATAGATTCTAATGTCGAAGTTCAACATGAAACTTCAAACAAAGTTTCTGATTCAAGTACTGAAGCTGGAGTTGAAGTTGAAACATGGAAAATAAAAGAACTGCATGGAATTAAACATCTTTATGATGAAAACGGCAAAAAATATCGCTTGACAGTCGAGTCCGTCGATGAAGAATTGGAAAACGATGATGTCGAAGTTATGCGAAATGGTTTAGAACCACAGAAAACCCAAAATGATGACGAAATTATTGAAAATTCGCAACCAGATGCAGTTCCTAAACACCAGACATCAGTTAATCGTTCGAGCTGTGATCAAGCCAATTCAACTCAAGGAAATCCGAATTTATTTCCAGTGATTCTTCAACTTCAGCCTACTGAAGGACAGGGGAAAACAGTGCAGGTTACAATGGGCAAGTCGAAACCTAAAGGCAAATGGAGGCTCGTTTCAAATTTGACTTTAAGCAGTGACGTGAACGCTGCAAAACTAACGAAAGCTATCCAAGAATTAAACTCGAATCGCGAGCGCGACAATTCTCTTCTTGATTTTATGAAACTTTTTGTTGGCATATTAAAAACTAATAATCCATAATCCCATTATTTTATTTTCAGTAATAATAATTATATTTATTTTATAAATCCTTCCACGATAATTTGCATAAAGGTTCTGCAGCCGTCGATGGATTTTCATTGTATATAAGCCAAGTTTGATCCGAAAAATTAAATATTCCTGTAAATGTAATATATAAAGAGTTATTTCTTTTTCTAGTTTTGAATTTTTTTAATTACCTGAAAGAATAGTTGCAGCAATGTCGGGTTGTTTTCCCTCTCGGAAAATAGGATATTCTTCATCTGAAGAGTCGCCAAGTACAGCTAAGATTGATTTAATATCCTTTGGATATTTGCTATCTTTATAAACCATTTCCCTATGTTTAGAGCTGTCTAAGCAATTATCGTTTTTTACGGGAACGTTTAAATGCTTATATCTATAAATGAGAAAAATAGGAATTTTTTTTTTTACTTTTAATTTCTACATACACATTGCAGTGAAAATATGTCTCGTTTTGATTAATTTTCAACACGCTGTAAACAGATGTGGGATTGTTATTTGAAGGCCCAACTTCTATGTTGTATAGGGGATTGTATTCTTTCGGTATCATGAATCCTAAATTTATGCTATAAAATTTGTAATATAGATGAAAATATAAAGGAAGTGACAATTATAATTTTACCTGACTCCATCGGCTAGACCTTGACCTTCATCTTTTAACATGCGTATAACGTCGTCTAGGTTTTTTGCTGCCAATAAACTTCGGCACAGAAAATGACGCGCTGAAATGAGTTTCGCATTTATAGTTAATTTATTCAAATAGAAATGGCACTACTCACGAATTTTTCCACTATACATTTCATTCGGTATAATTATATTAACCGAATAAGCTAATCCATGCTTATTCCAACTCATGCAAAAACCCGGTAAATGACCGGCATAACATTGTGATGCAAATTTTTCCGTTTGTATTTTCCATTTTCCACGAGGAGTTGGTTCAGAAATTTCTGCACTAATTATGTAAGAATTGTTCATCATTCCCAACAATGCATCTTCGTTGTGCCCAATTAATTGCTAAGAATTATGAATTTTATTTTAATTATACATTTAAGGTTATAAGAAAATATAATAATACAGCATTTTGCTGGTTGCACAACACGGTAGAACATCCTGTGGTTCCTAATGATTGAAACGTTTCATCAGCATTTGCTACTAAGACCATATCTAGGTGAAGCAGGAATAACTAAAGGTTGAAAGTTCAAAATATATATTTTTTTTTCTATTCTTTTTTAAAAATTTTGTGTGTGCAAAGATTTTGTTTTTTACCTTATAAAATGGCACATCAGCACCTTTAGCAGTGCCTTTGATTTCTTCAATATATTGAGGAAATCCAGATTCAACAGCTGCCAATGTTTCATCATATATCTTAATTTCAAATAAATTATTTGGCAAAATAAATAAATTATAAAACGTGGATGAAAAATAAATACCTTTCGCCCCTTTTCAGAGTTGTATAATGGGATTAAGCATTTAGTTAGATAAGAAAAATTTTCCAACAGATCTTGAATCATAGTTTTAAATGTCAATCCCTGAAAATGTAAAAAGCAATTTGTATTCGATTGCTGCGCAGTAAAGCAAATGTCATGCAAACTCACAATTTTGTATCCCACTTCATAATGGGTGCCCTTAACAAAGAGAACAGGTAGTGTGTTCAACCTCTCGTCCATTTCTAATGATACTGCACGATTGAGTGATTCTCTGTAGTTATAATGATCGTTAGTTTACGATTAAAATTATCAACAAATCTAGTATCAGCAGATGTCTATTTCGACCTGCGAAGTAGCATAACCCATCTACCAAGCAGGTTTTTTTTCCCCTTTTTTTTGCAATTTCATCCTATTTCACAGAAATACCAGCAGTTGTGAGAAGAGATTTTTTTTAAAAATAATTAAATACAATATTGTCCAATTACAAGTTATTAAAGTAAAAATGAAGAATCAGTTTTCTATAAAATTCTTAATTATTAGAAAACAAAGTTACCTGACACCCTAATTAAAATAAAATCCTATTTATATACAAATGCCTTGTCACATGGTTTGCTGTTTTTTTTCCTTATTGCCCTGGTTACGTCATTCTAAAAAAACTGATGACCTTTTTAAAGAATTGTTAAAATGGACTTTGAAATTAATTTTATTTTAAAGTCTATCCAGCATTAAAACTGAAAGAAATAAATCACGCCTTTGTGAAATAACTTTTATTATATTCATTCATAATGTAACATAAAATTCTAGAATATAAATTCATCAAAACAAGTTTTGGAGCGACATCTTTAAAACTGGCTCGGTTACTAACTTCGGATTCCCAATATACATAAGAATTTGTTGTTGCAGAATGTCGAATGCAGCCGTCATAACTGTAGCACCCATATCAGTTGGGCGAGGAGTCCGGTATATGGGATATGCTTCGTCTTGGGTGTCTCCAAGAACCTGAAGAGCCTCAAGAATATTCGTAGGAACTGGTAACTCATCTGCTCTTTTTTGCCTGTGAATACTACTAGTTGTCCGACCTGGAAGTTCTTTTATTTTCATCTGCTTATACCTGGAAATTCAAATAGCGATAAGTAAATTTCTATTGCTTGTCGCTAGAATTCATTAACTTACATATTGAAATGATTGTAATGGCCAGTAACATCACAAACCGTATTTCCATCCATTCCCACACATAATTCAGACAAAACCGATTTTTTCTCATTTTCCGATGGGCAGAGTTCGAAATTCCACAAGATTCTCTCTGCTTGATTTAACTTCCCAACATTGGTGCTAAAAATAAATGAAAAAAAATTATATAAATTTCATAAATGTTTATGCACATCTTACCTGCATCCGGTGGAAATACCATTCCCTTCATCGACAAATATACTTCGTATTTGATTCAAACTCGATCCACTTAAAACCGCACGGTTTATAATTTGACGAGCTAAAATTAACAAATTCGAGTAACACAACTTGGTTTCAGTTGTACTGCATACGTACGAGTGCGAGCAAGTTGCAATAAATTAGGATACAACGCATTAAGGGTGAAAATAAATCCATGATGATTTATATTTACGGAATTACCAGGTATAGTACCAGGATAACAATACGCTAAAAATTTTTCTTCTTGAATTTTATGTTTTCCTAGTGGTTCGGGTTCTTCTATATGCGCACAAATAACATATCCTCTGTTTATGACTGCTGCACTCGTATCTTCGTTATGAAGTAAGGCACACTGAAAGATTTGATTTGAAGAATTTAAATTCATACATATTTGTTTGGGTATTTGTTAGAGAGATTTAGGAGAGCCAAACTTCTAATTACAAGTTAGTTATTAAAGTAAAAATGAAGAATTCTTAATTATTAGAAACAAAGTTACCTGACACCCTAATTAAAATAAAATCCTATTTATATACAAATGTTTAACTTGTAGTTAACATGGAATTTTACAAGTTACAAGGTAAGGGTTTGGCTCAGCTAAATCTCTCTAATAGCTTCTCTTAACTGATTTTTCGTTATTGATGTAAATTGTGGAGCATTCCGGTACTTGCTCTTTTCCTAAATAAGTTTGAAGTTCTACACGTAAGTGCACTAGCAGGACCTGTATTTAGTGATGTAAATAAATATTTTCTTTAGTCTCGCTTTCAGATTTTACCTGCTCAAACGGAATTTCAGCGCCGTCGGCGAGTCCCTGCATTTCCTTTTCATGTTGTGGGAATGAAGATTTGATAACATCGAGGTAATCATCACATATCTAGAATTAAAACCAATTTATAAGTGATATCATGATCACAGTTACCAAATAATTGCATTTGCCCATACTTTTTTTCCTGTAGGTGTACGATAAAATGGTAAAAATCTTTCGTGTAAATCTTCAAATATCTTGTAGTATTCTTGAATCCGGGACTTAAAAGTTTTTCCCTTTATTTAAATGTAATAATAATCGGAGCAATTTAACTACAAACTTTAAAAACATTTATTAGACTAAATATACTTACGATCAAGCGGCTAACCTCGTAGTAAGTACCTCGGCAAAACAAAACTGGTAAGCTATTTTCCATTCCTTTTGAGATTTTAAAATCCAGAACGGTAAAATCAGTTTAAAACGAAATGTAATTATTACAAATGTTATCAGCCGTCAGGTTTTTGATAGTGAGGAGAGTCCGCCCCGCCTCTACCTTACCCATGATACCTTGCAAAAACCGCGATTTTCGAATCGCTTGATTGTGTACTAACAATTAACTAGAGACACGTGAATAAAACACTCATGAATTTGGTCGAATTTTTTTATAAACAGAGGAATGTTATTGTATTACAATGCTAAAGTAGAAATTTTCAATGGCTTTAGGAAAAAAAAGACATCATTGCCCAAAGTTGCAGAAATGAATGTGTTTCTTGTATGTTGTGTTATAACATAATGTGCTAAAACTTTTTGTAAAATTAACAATTGTAGCACGCACTTCACGCACCTCACTTTATTTTCTCACTATACTCTGTACCATACTCATGACCATTCTTCATTAAAAAAATCTAATTTTCATGATACATTTATCAAATTAAACTTATTATTTACAACAATAACCAAAGTTATAGTCCATTATTTGCAAACGTAGCAATTGCTACACAACAAGAAAAGAAATTCAATTTTCTACCGTGTTCAAATGTCAGCAATGGGTTGTCAGCTAGTTACTAACGAAACTCAAGTACACTCTCAGAAAAATTAGGTATAAAATGGTATAGAAATATACCTTTTTAGGTATTTTTTTCTTTGTCCATATTTTGATGCCCCTTTTAGGTATAAAAAGATACCCTATAGGTATTATATTTGTAAGGTATAAACAAATACCTTAGAAGTTTTTACCTCAAGGTATAATAATTCACCTTAAGGTACGAGAATACTACCTTTAAGGTATGAGAATTTTTCTCTTATTTTTTATAATAAAAAATAAGCCTGTCTAGAATAATGGTTCTAGCAACCATCAATTAACATCTCATTAATTAGAAATATCACTGAACTTAATATTTTGTAGCAATTATACATTTACACTTACACATTAATTTTAATTGATTTTGGAATGAAAATCCAAGATGGTAAAAAGAAAACGAACTTGATATACTTTCAATCAATAGTAAGTGCCAATTTATGTTCCAATGTTATAAGTAAAAACAAACTTTAGAATGTAGTACAATAATTGAACTATGTTTGAGTCAAACAAAAAAATATCTATGGTGAAAAGAATTCAAAATCCCTTTTGATCTCTGCCCACGGGTATCTGTCTCTTGTGGGACAAAGTTCTCATCCCGGGAAGTGATGGAGACAGATGTCTGTCCCAAAGGTACTATCCTTTAGCCGAATTGACAGAATCAAATTCCACATAACATTGACATGACTGCAAAGAAATTTTGCAGAATCGACGGCAATTTTTTGCCCGAAACTGTGTGACACAAGCGGAAAATAATGGCATTGGTACATCAGCAAAACTATTTTTTTTTAAATTGAATATATTTTGCGTATTTCAGGAAATACCGTTTGATTAAAATATTGTCGACTCTATATGCAATTCCAGTGGGATTGATATTAACCCAGTAATCGCTTATTTAATTATCATGTTGCATATCAGAATGTAAACAATTGATGCTAATTATAAATCAATAATAAATCAATATTTCAGATTTGTATGAATTTATAAAATCATTGAAATTGGTTCGGTATTCGTTAAATTTAAATTTAAATTTAAATCAGTTTTTAATTTATTATATTCATTTTAAAAATCCTGCTTTTGTTTTGATGGAGGTTGATGTTGGAGACATTTTCATTATTTTTAAAAATAAAAAGTTCTTTATTTGTAGTATATTATTGTTTGGAAAATAAATAAAAAAGTATACACAAGATATACGATAATTTTTTTGTAAAATGAAGCTTTTGTTTTCGCGAGAGCGCCAGAGCGGTTAAAAGGATAATTGCACGGGACTTGGTTTGTTCAAACTTGATGATGTAATCATCTAGACATTGGTTGGCGATCTGGTTTTGGAAGTTTTGACAGAATATCGTAAAAGTACATATCGATTATTGATTTCCTTTAGAAGTGTGCGTATTAAACCTTTAAAAAACTACATATTTGGTTCCTATGGCTGCGACATTTTCACTTCGAAAATGGCATGACGTAGGTATGAGATTAAAAATTCGGATTAGGCCTAACTTGCTTTTAACGACAACAACACTTTTTTCTTTCATTAGGTTTTATCAAGAATAGGTCTTATTTTTGACAGTTATCAACAACACATTCGCATTTACTTTTCAAGTTAACGTTATGCATTGGAGACGTAACTTAAGTTGTGACATAGGTATTTGAAATGGATTTCATTTTATTCTGTATCTTGCATAACAAACAATGTAAAAGCATATGTAGCACAAAAGGTAAGAACAAAGTTTTAAACGTTGTATTAAATTAATATATTAAAATACTTTTTTTTAAATAGGCAAAGCTGGCTCAACATTGTATCTAGGCAACTACGGTGTTACATTACTATTATTATTATTATTATTATTATTATTATTATTATTATTATTATTATTACTGCTGAGCCAGATGAGATGGAACTCAAAAGTTCAGATACTTTTATTTAACATAGTGTATTTTGTGACTGAACCCATAGATGGCGCTACCTAATTTTGCACATCCCAATTTGTTGCCGTTATTCCATCAGTGTTTGATCAAGAAAAGGAAACATTTTGTAATTTTCCTTTAAATTTACTCAATTTTGTAGTTATCGATATTCGCACATGGGGTAATGATGATGCAAAATTGGGGTCTTTTATGTTTCAGATGAGTCATGACGAGCGTTCTATTCACATAACAAGGGCCGCATAATTAAGGCGAGCTCCCCACTGCACGCATTAAAGAACAAAGCTCAGTGTTAGTAGGAAGTGAAAAAGGTGGCAGCTCGTGCACTCGTGTACCTATCAACTCTGAACCCGGCTTCGAGGCTCATCCGTTAACTCCGCCTATACATGAATTATTAAGCAGGCAATGCACTGGCTCTTCCCACAAATGGACTCCCCCGGCCGAAACTCAAAATGTAACCACTGAGTGTCAACATAAAACGATTTTTCTAAAACATTTGAATAATTTAAAAAAATTAATATAAATGTAAATTAAAATAACATTGCTTCGCTCAGCAGGTTACCGACCAGCTCGCTACTCCATCGAGGGAGAAAACGTGACGAGAAAAATGGACGCGTCCGTTAGGGGTAAGAGCATGAGCAGTAGAAGGTTCTAAACGGAGCTAGCAGAGCGACGGCAGCTAAGATTAAGCCGGCAGTGTGTTTCGCTGGGAGGAGAGTGAGAGAGAGTGGGAGTTGGGAGCTCGGAGGACAAGGTAAGGAAAATAATCTGCGAAAATGGTGCGAGCTTAACCGAGGATGAAATGGGGGCGTGCGGGTAGCAGTGGAGAGAGGGATTTTATTTTAATTTCGGTCGGTGGAGTACGCTCATGTAGGAGGGAGGTTAGGCTTCACTGTAGTTCGCAGCGAGATTGGGATGCGGGTGCATCTCACCTCGTTCGTTGGGGTAGGTGACCGATCAATGGGTACCGACATGAGATTTTGCGAGACATTTTAGGCGTTCGATGTTGTCTTTCCTGTAGTACAATTTGGATTTTTGTATGATTTCAGGTGCGGATTTCTGTCCCTTTGGTATTATCTCACTTTAACCGCGGTCGTTTGGCGTTTTTAATATCACATGTGTAGCGTGAGGGGCGAGATTCGTGCGTCTTGAAGCACAAGGAGGATTTTTACTCCGACCGAGCCGCTCTATCTGTCAGTGTTTTACCCTCGTTCAGTCAGTCGGCCGAGGCCGGCTGCGGCTGCTCTTGCTGGCTGCCTGTGGTTGGTAGTCGATCCAATATGGCGGCAATGGAGCCGCCACTCGTAGGATGTAGTGGCCGTGTTGGAAGATGCCTGAGAGGATGGATTTTACTCGTCGGCGTCGTAACCAGCCTGCTAATGGGCTCGGATGCCGTGGTGGTGGACGACAACGGTGTGCGACGCATGGCCGTGCCTCATGACGCCTATCCCGGTTTTGCCATCCACAAATTGGCCTCGTCGCTTACGGACAACGTTATCCACAGCGTCGGATTTCGGATGTTGGACACGGATCAGTCGTCGTTATTCACGGTGCTCGAAGATGGACTTTTAACCACGACCGGCAACGTATCCCATTTGATGGGCAAACCAGTCACTCTGGTCGTTCTCGAAGAGTATCCGGAGTTTACGGCTACTCAAACGGTGCAATTACACGTGCTGGATAGCAGGAAAATGCTGAATTTTCCCTCGACGGTTCTAAAAGGTGAAATAGAGGAGCATGCCCCAGTAGGAATGCCCGTACGAGGATTGGAAGCGATATCGGCTGGAGAAGGTGTTCGTCTGCCCATCACCTATTCCATCGTATCGGGAAATGTGGGTCATGCTTTTCGTTTGGAAACCGTCGCTTCGAACGTATCCAAGTCGCTCTCCACCGTTCGACTTGTGGTCAATGCGGATTTGGATCGTGAGATTCGAGATTCCTACGATTTGGTCATCCGTGCCACAGATTCCGCTCAAGTGGATACAGCAGATGCTCGCGTACACGTGCAGATTCTGGACTTGAACGACAACGCACCCATTTTCGAGAAAGAGGATTACTACATCAGAGTAATGAGAGATACGCCGAGATTTTCGGTCGTGGCTCAGGTGCATGCGTACGACGCCGACGGCGACGACATAATTTACAAAGCGACTAGGCCGAGTCCGACTTTTTTCACCGTTCCGAAAACGGGAGAAATCCTTTTGATTGGCGAGCCGCAATTGAAAGATTACGAGCTGATTGTGCGTGCACACGACTCACGTCAACCGCCTCTGTACGGCACGCGCCCTGCACACGTGCACATAGAAGTTGTGGGAGGACTTTTAACGTTCAGCGCTCGGGAATTGACTTTACCTGGAGACGAGCATCTACTCACCCTAGATGGACTTCCAGACGTACACGTTCTGGTCAAACGCCACGTAAAGCGTTCTACAGTCCGGCCCACGAAAACGGTCGAGTACCGCGAGTCTGAGGGTCATCAGGAAGGAGCTGTGGTTTTTCATTTAGAGAATAAATCTGGCAAGGAGAAATTCAAGTTGAAAGAAGAAAATAGTTGGGTAATGGTTGACGCTGCTGGAGCTGTACGAGTGAAACGCAAGTGGGACTACGAAGAGTTGGGATCGGAGAAGACGATCGACTTCTGGGTAACCATTACGAACACCATTCATGGAGGTTAGTGATTTTTTTAAAAATTATTATTTTTGTTTGTAGTTTTCTGATTGAATTAGAGATTGATTTGTTTTGGTTTGTTATATCATGATTTTTTTTTTTGAATGGGAATTTCTGTAATTTTTGAATTTAGAAAATTATATTTCCAATTTTTCCTTTTTTTCTTTTGGGCTCTCATGATTAGAGGTGGGAGAAAGAAATCACTGATGTTTGCTGAAGCAGACATCAATAAGTATTGATCCCAACCCAAGTATGGCCAGGTGTGGGAAACATTCATTTAATTTTTTTGAGTGGGATAAAAATCTTAAATGAGTTTTTCTTCTCATTAAAAGGGATTTCGAATCTCAATTAATGCGATTACGAAAATGATAGCTTAGATTCACAAGTAATTTATCAATTATCGAATTTTTAAAATGTTCCGGTCTTGAGGAAGTATGTGAGGAATGAGATAAAATGATGTTTCTGTCGATGTTGTTGTTGTTGTTTAGCCGCATCTCTCTATCCTTCTCCCTTTACTAACAGTCAGCTCGCCCGAGCAGAAATATCGTTGGCTTCCCCTGGCCTTTGAAAACGAGATTGTGTAGTGCACCATGCACTAATGCATCCATCCTCTGCATGTGTACCGTAACTAGAAATGGAAAAATCCTCTTTTGTTGCTTTTTATTGATATTCATCTTATCAAGATGTGGCAAAGTCGTTTGCATCCGCATACGCAATTAAAGAATTTCGTTTTTTAATTTTTATCGGTTTGCAGTTCGATAGTTTTGAATTTTCTTTCTTATTCAGACTTTGCATTGTCTGGAATTCACTGTGATCGATTTTTGATGGAGCATGTCCGATGCATGATGGGAAAAATGATTTTTCATAGCAAAACAAGTGCGAATTGGGTAGTGATAATTCCTCTGTTTATTTTGGTAAAAGGCCGTAGACCTCATACGGATTTCTATTAACTTTGGATTATTTTTAGCGGTTCTTAGTTTAGCATCGGAAATATTTTGAATGGGAAGGAAAAAATGTAACAACAAACGTTGATTGCGGAATAACAAAACTGCGGAAGGGAAGAAATTATTATTGGGACTAATTTTTATACTTACGGGCTAATTTATTGCTATTATTTTATTTTTATTTTTATTTTATAACATCCGGTGATTAGGGATGAAATATGACCTTTATTACAAGGTTGTTTTTACCTTGATGAACAATAAAGAGTTGAATTTAGAAAAAAAATGTTTGTGATTGAGACATTGACTCGCCTTTTCCTCGGTGTATGAATTGTGATTCTAATTAGCAGATGGCAATGTCGTTAAATCCATTTTTTATTTTATTTTCTGGCGTTAAGCCAATCTTCATCAATACCAAGTCGTGCTGCGAGGGAAATTGTGTCTCTGTTCCATATGCCAAAAATAAGAAAATGGAATTTAAGTTTGAAATGTAACAAAAAAAGCTTTTATTTTAAGATTAATTTTTATCTGTTTTTGAATTATGGGAGTGAAAAGGGGGAAATCTTAAGGAGAAAGGTTAAAAATGTTTTATTTTGGCAGTTATCCATAAATTTTTTCGAGTGTTGTAAAGTTGTTAAAATTGGTCGCTTAAGTGTCTTTTAAAATTTTTTCCTTTTTAAATTGAAAGCGAAATTTGTCCCAAAATAATTTTACGCCATTTAAGGTTGGGGTATTTAAACATTTATTATTCGGGGACTGGATTCTGAGTCACGCACGCGCCATCTGGGTAGGTCAATAGGACTTCCCTTTCGTTTAAACGCAGGTTCTTTTGTCTCGATAAGTGAACTTTGTAAAACACTTTTTTAACTCCAACTCACCGGATTCCTTCCATTATCAAGGGACTTGTCTTTTCCTTCTGTTCCACGCTGACTTGGCAAACAACGCATAAACAAGTCGATAATTTCACGTCCGTTCCTCCAACAACTCTGCATGGAAAAAGCTGTTTACCACTCCCCACCCTACCCCCCCGCCTCGAGAAAAAAAAATTACCATCTTTTAACCCGACGTCACTTTGTTTTGTTCCGCTGATCAACAAAACACGACTTCGACAAAAGAAAACTCGAGTCGGCCGTGAGCGGTTAATTTATTTATTTTTTTATTAATCCCATTAACGTCTTACACCTGTCAAATTGCACCGACTTTTTATTATTCTTTTTATTGAATTCTTTCTTTCTCTCGAAAGATATTCGTCATAGTGAGAAACGTGTTGGCATGAGGCATTGGGGAGGAGAGATTGTGTTTTCTGTAACTCCAGGTGTGGTACCTTTTTTCGAAGTCACGCGTCGTATGACTTTGGTGGAGGAGAGAGAAGAGAGGAAACAGAGCGACTGGTTACTGATGCCTGTGACAAATAGTACACCGGTCTTGGAATACTAATCAATGGCTAAGTCAAATATTCGACCCTGGGAGTGGATATGGTCAAAAAGGCAATCATCATACGTCTTCTTTTTTACTCATATCATTTCTCACTTCTTTTTTATTAATAAAATCGTAATAACTTAGCAAATGTTGCCGTGAATTCTTAAAAAGTAGATAATTCTCGTTTTTACGCGTTTAGAGAAATTTATGGACTTTGAACATGGGTTTAATGGTATAAAATTATACAAAAAAGTTTTTTTTTTTGAGTTGTATTAAATAATAGTTGAAGTTTGCGGTGTTGATGTCCAGGTTGAAAATTTTAGTATAATGATCACGAAAAACCACCTGGTGCAGCTGCTCCCTCGCGTTTTTCTCACCTCGAAAACGGAATCAGGCGTGTGGAAAATAGAGTTAGGCGTTTGTAAGTCTTCTTTTGCATCGGCGCATGAGGAGCAAGTGGGGGAAGGAGTAGTCTTTCAATTTTCAAGAGGAAGGAGGAAGATTGTGACAGGGCTATTTATCACCTCGTACTTTAGAAAAATCTCCCTTCTTTCTCCGGATAACTCGTATTGGGATGAGTTTCGTGCCCAGTTGGGTATTTTGAATAGCAAAACATTTTTCTTACTACCTAACAGGGCATGACTAATTGATGTGCGAATGTTTTCAGATTACAGGTTTTACGCTACGCCATTATTCACACCTAGAGTTTTAGTTACACCGTGGGGAAATTGAAGGGAAATATTTTTTTGAGATTCTTTTGAAAGGAAAAAATGACCGAGGGGGAATCCGAGCTGGTGGTTTGTAAAAAACGGATTGGTTTTAATGAAGACCACCCCTCTGAGTCGGTTTTTTCAAGAAATGCGAATCTTATGGCATCCAGATGCACTTGCAGGGCTTTGAGTTGTCGACACAGAGTCGGTGGTGTGTTCCCGTCGAGATTTTATGGTTGTATAAAATGTTGTTTAATATTGTCGTCAGGTTCCAGGAGCTTATCGAAATCTATACAAAGAACTGGAGTTGTAAACTTGATGTATTAATTTAGCACTGGCCAGCAGATGTTGCCAAATGTTGTCTGTTGTAGCAGATCTTTTTTTCATTATATGGAGGAGAGATTACTTTTTTGTCAGCTTTAAAAAGAATAAATAAAAAAGAAAGGAAAAATCTAAAGTAGCGTTTCAGTGGTTTATTTAATCTCGTTTAAGAAACGCCTCCAATCCTATTAGCGAGTTTCTTAAACCATGTCCTTTCTTGATTATTTGAGAAAGGAAAATGAATACCACTTAGGAGTATGAAAGGAATAGGGAGATCCAAATCCACTTTAAGGTCTATTTTCGAGTTAGAATTTTAAAGATTGCGGGTTAGGGTCGTTTCCAAACATCATTTTCCCCTAATCTTTGCACAAAGACGGGCTTTTGGTATCTATTTTCAATGAAAGTGAGGGGAGTGGAGATCCTTAACCCGAATTGGATTTCTTTGCTATAAAGAAGTTCTAAAAATTTAATAAAATTGAGGAGAAAAAAAATTCTGGAATTGTGTCAAAGGTAATTTCTTTTAAAAGACTTTTTTAAAACCATTTTTTTCTCGGTTGGAAACAAACTCGAGTTTTATTAATTCGCGTAATGCGAAACCCTCGGCATAAATTGGAGCTTCCATCGATGTTGGAGGCGCCGCACTTGCACGGATAAAGGTTACTGACCCTTTCAGTCAATTTTTATTTCTCGGAGCTGCAAATGAATCCCTTTGTGCAGCGTTCTTAGAAAGCGAGAAGCAGAATTGGATTGAGGAATAAATATAAAAGGGTTAATGAATAAGTGTCTTTGTCAGAGTATAATTTCGAGAAACGTGAGTTCTGGCGGTGAAAGAACCGAGGTAAGGCGTCGCAATTTATTAACTGGTCCGTTGGCTTAATAAATGTCGTGGACAGCCGTTGGAAAGATTCAGGACTCCGGGACTAATCGGATGTCAAAACTTTGGGTTTTACGAGATAAAGGAGAAGGGTGAGGTACAGTGACGTAATGTGTTGGTCACAGTTGGGGGTTCCTTCCCGGTAACGAGCAAGAAAAGATAAAAGTGAAAGGTTTGAAGTGTAAATATGTAATATGAGTCAAAACGAGTTTTTCTTTTTTTTTCCTCTTCTTTCTTTAGCGTAAAGTCATAAAGGATTGTATACGTGCTCTTATGTATAGACGAGACGTGTAAAAGGAACGTCTTTTATTGCTTGGTTTTATAACCTGCCGCATGTAAGGTCTTTTCGAGCCACGAGGAATTAAAGTTTGTGCACGAGAAATTAGTTCCACACTAGTGCGGTCGAGATGGAATTTAAGAGGCTTATAAAAACAAGGTTTATAAGGACTGTACTAGAATGAATTGAAATCGGAATTGGATGCTGTGAAAATTGTGGGATTAGGAATTTAAAATATTAGGGCAAGTGTCTTGATATTTTGCTTAAAAGGGTTTATTGACCAGTCTGATCTTTGGAAATTGCATTTTGTGAATGCAAGGCTTTGCGAGCTGCTTATTTATCATATCAATGGAGAAAAGGTTGTTTTGGAGGCGGGGAGTTCATGGATTTGATTAATTTGAATAATTTTAAGAAATGCGAAATTGAAAAGGATGAAATGTGCTTTTGTGAGACTGGCCCACTTTTGATTAATTTAACTGATATTAAAACTCACGTTTTAGAAAGAACTTGTTTGCGAGAATGCTGTACGTGCAAGTAATTAAAATAATAGTAACAAAAAAAAATTAAATTACTCCGAATGGATTTCAGGGGTCGTGATCATGAGAATTTAATTAAAAAGTGGAATTACGCATGATGTTTCAGAAATTCTGTTTACGCTGAAGAAATTTAACCTGTAGGCGTTTAGAAATTAATTGAAATTAGTTACTTAATTATCGTTTTATTTAAAATTCCGAGTTTTAAGCGACTCGACAGTAAAACATCGTAATTTTTAATTACGAATTGCTTTTATTCGGCGGAAATACGGTATATCAAGTTTTCCATCACAGATTAAATCGCTGATAATTATTAATTAGGTCAACTTTCATCTCTGGTTAGATTATGGAATGATAATTGCTTGATGAATTTGTCTACTTTCTAATTAATAAGATTTATTTCTTTAACTAAAAGAAATCATATTTAATTGATTTTAAATTTGATTTACAGCTTAATATTCGATAAGTTTTAATACGTTTTACATGAAATACTACAAATTTCACACACAATGAACGCACATAAATTTTGTCAAGAAAGTATTGATTATGCTTTCAAAATCTACTTGTAAATTTTTTTTACGGAATAGCTTTTAGATTCTTTTTCAGTACATTAAACATTAAACATTTATTCAAGCTAAAAATGCTCGTTGTTGAAGATGAACGAATCCTATAGAAGGCGTATTTGATTGACATCCGGTGATGAGTAATCTCTTGTGCGTTATTTACAAGCTCTTTATAAACATCATTAAGTGTAGGTGTAACTAAACTGTTAGATTAAATAATGGCTCTTTGAATACGTCCTATATAAAGTTCTTTAATGTGGAAACAAGTGGGTTGCATATTTACAATTCGCATCAACCGTGGTAATAATAATGGTTGAAAAGAAAATTACTAACAGCGTGAATGAATCCAGATCAAACAACGTCACTGAATTAAATCGCTTTTTGATTAAGGCTACTGTACACAGTTTCCGTTAGGTTCCATTCCAGTGAATTCTAATTGAAGTTTGATGTCTCTACTTATAGCAGCACTTTTTGTTATTAAAGGAAATATGGTGGTGTATTATGTTGGGTATTTTTTAATATAATGAGATGAAATTATTACTTTAATATAAATAAGTATATGAATTTTGAGTGATGTCTCAATGATGATTAAGAAGAAAGGATTGCAAGTGGTAATCATTTTTTTTTCTTTTTGCTAATGTTGTTTGTTTAAAAGGAATGTGGGGCTCCCTATGGATTCTTTGTTTGCTTTCTTTAATAGTCTCTTCACACCTGTTCCGCCCTTTTTTTATTCATAAGATTTTCCTGTTTAATAATGAATACATTTATACAATAACAAAATGAAATATGGGTTTACGTCAATACGATCTTTTAGTTTTATTTTAGGGGAAAGTACATTAAGAGAAAATTTTTATCCATTAAATATTTACAAAAGAATTTCAATGTTTGGGAACATAGCGAAATAAATCTGTTTAAGGACCTGGAATTTTTTTTCTGTTTTATTTATTTATTTGTTTGTTGTAATGTTTGAGTTATGTTGATAATGAGAGCAAATGGATTGAGAAAAAACACCAAACATTTAATTGGAGATTTCCGTTAGAAATGCGTGGGAATAAATGCGGTCAACCATATGAACACGGTCGAGTTAAACTAGTAAAATTAACAAAGTGGAAGAGATAACCTTAATAGAGTAAGTGTTTGAGTACACATTATGTCGCAGGGATTGAGAAGAGGACGAAATAAATTATCTCCTCATCCCATCGGTGTCATTCAAGGGAATACTACCTGTAGGAAGTTTCAACGTCGACAAATTCAGAACGGTTAAATAAATTTATTTTAATTTCTGATAGGTTTATGCAATTCTTAGATCTCATTTTGTATTCAAAAGCCGTTTTCTTATGGTCTGCAACCGGACCTTCGAAAGTTGGTACTCAAGGGTTGACACATTAATTGGTTAAACTTGTTAGGTGGTGTCGAGTGACGAATGTATTCATGTTTTTTATTTTTAAAAGCGTGATTTATGGTGTTTGTTTTAATTAAGTTATGAATGCGAGTATACAAGTGTGAAAAATGAGTCGACGCTCACAAAAATTTGATCCCTTTTACGGGTTAAATATTTTCCTCGAAATGAAATCACTCAAAGCAAGAGGAATTGATTGGCGAATTTTTTCACATACACGTATCGTTTTTCTTTTATATATTTTTTTATCCTACAAGACTTCATTGAAAGCATTAAATGAATCCCCCTCGTCAGCTTTTCCGTTGAAAATGGTTCGATATTGAAGACGTTTCTAAAGTGATGTGTCGGAAGCAATAATGGAATGGAGGAAAGGAGTAAAAAAATGGAAATAAGTCAAGTGGGAAAGATAGTTTGGCTTGTGTCTAAATTTCTATGACACTACCTTTTTTCTTTCATCCCATCACGAGTCGCTGACGAGTAGGAAAATGTGTTAGGGTGGGTCTGGATTCAATTTGGAACGAGTCAATTGAGATATACAAGGGAGTTCTTTTGATGTCAAACTCATTTGACGACAGCTGCTGAGGATTCTGATGAGAATGTCTGCGGAGTCCTCCCACACCCATTCGAATCCTGCATAGCATGGGGTACAAGAGGCTCTGAACCGGGTTATTTTTTTTCTTAAGTATGGCTTAATGTGTCCCTCAGGCTTCAGCTGCAACTGACCCTTCACCTTTGCTAACTGCAGGGGTGCCTTGAGAATCTCCCCGACTAGGACAGGACAAAGAAATATCATCTTTTCAGTGAATTGTGGCGGATATATGTGAAGGATGAGCGCGCGTTTGTTGAATTTCAAACAGTTTTGTTCGAAGAATGGCGTTTTAAAAGGTTAATAAAAAAGCAAGGTATTCATAAAGATTTTTTGTTTTCCGAATTTTTGTTTCTTGCTTCGAGGAATGGTGATGACTTCATATTTTGCTGGGAAATATATATTTTTTTTCTTTAGCAAAAAAAAAAAAAAAAGATTTTTTTTATTACCTTCTTTTTTATTTTTGAAAAATTCTTTTCATCTGCTGCACTAAATCATCGCCGAAGTAAATTGAGCGAGCGGAAGACTCGTTTTAAGCCAAGAAACTCTCATTCGTTTTGTTCAATCTTTTCTCACACACTTGGGCTGTCTCTTTAACGCCCTATAGTTGATGATAGTTGCTGAAAACCAACAACAGCAATTTCAAAATGACAATTTCCTTCCCTTAATCTCCCGAACCAATGACAAGAGATTCGAAGCGAAGGAAAGAAGTCTCACGCTGTTTGAATACAATATCCTAATGAAGCAAATTTATTTCAATAGCAAGAATTACCTATCGTCATTTACCGAGTTTCATTACCATTTATAATGATTTATTTTACTCTTGTCTCTAAAAACGTTATTCGACGTAATTTCGCTGTTTACTTCGATCAGATCCCTTTCAAATTACTACCTGTCTAAATTGAATTAGCAGGAAACCTTTCAAATCAATCTTGCCTGAAAAGTTGAGGATATTTGTTAAAAGGAATTTATTTTCTTCCCAAGTGACAAGGAGGCCATTTTTTATTCTTTTATCCTCAAAATGAACGGTTTAAGCACGGAGTAATTATATATCTCGTTTTATTACGTAAGGGTAATATATTTCTATTGCTCACCCGTCAGGTTAATGATCTTGAACAAATACTTCTGGAAAAATGATTAATTTTATTACTTTGAAGATTTTTGGATGATTACTTTATACTTTTAGAGTTCCAGTAAAAACTTTTTGCATCATATAAAAATACTAAGGTATTTCTGTGAACGAATTATACACGAGAAATCGTATAGTTCGCATTTTAAAAAATAATCAGGCAATCTACATTACTGCAAAAAAAAAAATTTTAAAAAAATAATAATAAAAAAACCAGCTTTACAATAAAAAATTCTTGCGAATTTAAATGAATTCTTTACATTAAAAATGTGAGGTAAACTTTTTTTTTACCTTTAAAGGTAAAAGGTAATATAAAGTTTACTTGCACATTGACTTTACATGAATTTACATCTATAAAACTGATTTTTTTTTTGCAGTGACAGCAACCGACATACATTTCAATGCTTTTACGTTCGATTTAAATGTAATCTGATTATATTTTATACCGCCGATTGATAATATAGCATGGATTTACTGGAGCATTGAGGAAGTCAAAGATAGAGTTTGAAGAGCTCTTACTGCACCTAAAAAATCGCCCCTTAGAGGCTTCTCCGAGCTATTTTTTGGGTTACAACTCATAGGTAAAGAAAGAACGAGCTGCGTTTGCTTTATGTACCATTTTAATGCATTTATTTTAATGCGATTTATTGAACATTCAATTTATTTAAAACGTCAAATTATTTGGAAACAGTTTATCAGTAAATTAATTTACCAGAATCGCTGCTGGAGCCGGAACAAATCAGTGATTCAATTTTTCACTCTCTCACAGAAATACTTCCATTGAAATGTCAGGTTAGTTAAAAATGTGCTTAACTATTATAATTATTTCTGAAAACTCCATAGAGTGCTTTTATTTATTGCGTGGTTGGCTGTCAGGTCATGAGAGATAGCGAGTTAGATTTTGGTAATCATGAGCGGGCAGGATTAAAATGATGGGGCAGGAACCTGTCGCCTCGAGGGCCGTACAAACACTTTAATACCTCTCAAGGCTGAATAGAAGAAAAGAAAACCTTAGAGAATTGGACGCAATTCTGTTTTTCACGTTTGCTAATCTCCTCACTTGATTCCAATGGTGGCGCGAGTTTTTTCTTAAAGAAAGAAACTCTTTATTTTTGTTTTCAAAAGAAAGAATTTTTTTTTAAAAAAAAGTTGACGTTAATTGCAGTTTTTTTCTCCCCCTCTGTTTTTTTTTTGGAGGGTCAAATTTTGGTGATGAGATTGGATTGCTGGGAGCTGGATAGGGTTGCGATAAGTCAAAGCCACCGGTACTGTAATTACGCAAATGTACGAAGTGAGAAAAAGAAAAGCAGACACGCAGCTACTTGCCTATAGGATGAGCATAACTGACAGATTTACTAGGCACGGGTTTCCAGACAGGTATAGGTAGGGTGCTGACAACAGGCATTTACCTGTAGAAAGGAATGTTAATTCAGGTTTGTTCACAAAAAAAATTTAGTACACAACTTTTAGAGTGTAGTTTTTTTCCCCAACTTTTTTAAAGACAAAAACAACTGATATTTATAACGGTTGAAACATGCAAGAATTTATGCTGGTGGGAGGATTACATTTAAGTTTCCTGTTTGTAAATTTTTAATTTCATCAAATTAAATTTTTAATATAAAAATGAAATTAAAATTAAAAATCTCGTTTCGTTAATAGATTGAGAAACGTAATGTAAAATTTAAAAGTTTCGTTAAGAAGGAAGAATAAATTATTTACCGTTATTACTGTTATTAATCGATTGCAAAATAAAAGCAATAAAATATGAACGCATTAACCAATTGCTTTCAGGGGAAATGCATTTCCTCACCATACAGATTTATATTACTAAGAATATGTGACTTGTATCAAACTTGTGTCAGATGATTATTTGATGAAATATTAACCAAGGAACAGTCAGGAACAGTCAGGAAGCAATTCTCGGCTGTTTTTTGGTTATTGCGAGAAACCGCGTGAAATCACGTGATTTCAAAGCCCTCTGGTGGCGTGGGTGATCAAAACAATCAACCGGACTGAGCAGAATGGGTTATTAAAATGGCTAAATCGTTCAAAGAAATGTACCAAACCTTTTTTGTACATTTCTGCACTCCAGCAGATATTTCTTTTCTATTCTGACTGTTAATTAGGTAAACATCTGTTATCTGTTAATAAGGTAAACAATTATTTACATATGCTAGTATAATTAATTTAACGGTAAAAAAGATTTCAATGGAGAAAAAATTTTTATTTACTAAAACTGGTCGTCACAGTCGACACTGTTTATTTACAAAAGCATTGGAAGTTTAGTGACAAAATGTTGATTATAAATACAAACTAAATTTACTTAATTTTATTACACTTTAACAAAAACATGAATTCTCTCAAATCTCATCGCTACCTAAATCTACGGTAATACATCGCGAACACTTTGAAAAATTCCATCCAATCTTATCACACCTTCTCGAACTAAAATGTCCTCAGTTGTTTCTGCTTTCCTTCCAAGAAAATCTTTGACGTAACGAAACAAAGACTTGTCACTTAAATTTCCCAAATCAATCTTTCTCATCTCTTGAAAAGCCCGTTCTTCTATCGTAACTCAAGTTTTGCACCGTTTTCTCGTCGCAAACAATTTTCAAAGAGTTTTTAAGAAATTCTTTGACAATTTTGTTGTTGTGAAGATCGAGTTGGGCTACGATTTTCCAAAAATTGGGAAAGTTTTCCGATGTTTAGAGATTGGATGGAATTTTTCAAAGTGTTCGCGATGTATTACGGTAGATTTAGGTAGCGATGAGATTTGAGAGAATTCATGTTTTTGTTAAAGTGTAATAAAATTAAGTAAATTTAGTTTGTATTTATAATCAACATTTTGTCACTAAACTTCCAATGCTTTTGTAAATAAACAGTGTCGACTGTGACGACCAGTTTTAGTAAATAAAAATTTTTTCTCCATTGAAATCTTTTTTACCGTTAAATTAATTATACTAGCATATGTAAATATTTGTTTACCTTATTAACAGATAACAGATGTTTACCTAATTAACAGTCAGAATAGAAAAGAAATCTCTGCTGGAGTGCAGAAATGTACAAAAAAGGTTTGGTACATTTCTTTAAACGATTTAGCCATTTTAATAACCCATTCTGCTCAGTCCGGTTGATTGTTTTGATCACCCACGCCACCAGAGGGCTTTGAAATCACGTGATTTCACGCGGTTTCTCGCAATAACCAAAAAACAGCCGAGAATTGCTTCCTGACTGTTCCTTGTTAATAATCTGTTAATTACTATTATAATTTCAGAAATGACATTGTAAAATGAATTTTAATAAGAAAATAAACAAAGTCAGTAAAAAAAAATTTTTTTAAATTACCAGTAGTCAGAGGGTTAAGTAATATGTGACATTTTGTAAACAATGAAAATTGAAATAAAAATTTTTTTCCATAAAGTTAAAATTTTAAAATCTTTTCTCGTGATTATTTCACTCCTCAAAAATCATCAAACGTTGGCCAATCGGAGGCCGAGAAATGTTTGAATTGTCCATTAAGTACCCATGACTAAACAGACTATGACCTCCTAATGTTATATAACAAAAAAGTTCTCAACTCCCCCTAAAAATATACATAATAACTCCTATGTGAATGAAACTATACTATTATTACTTGTAATACCACTCGTGAACAGAAAATTATGACCTAATTTTCTGTTCACGAGTGGTATTCGAGGGATTAGTTTGCGAATCAACTGTTTAAAATTGGCCAAAATTATCGGGATAAGTCTCTCTACATAAACTCCATTGCTAACGTGATTGGTCCTTTCTCGTGATTGGCAGGGGGGGGGGGTTCTCTTGGTTACTTGCAAATTGTGAAGAAATCAAATAGCTGGTGTATCTTCATTGGTTTAGGAGATACAGGCAGATTTGTGCAGATTTGGTGCTTTTTCA
>JAQIXT010000045.1:0-100503 GCA_034700445.1 Stenotaenia linearis | reverse complement strand
AGATAATCGTCGGTGGAACTGTGTTTCACAGAGAAGCATGTATTGGAGTATTTGAACAGGGTTTTGGTTTGGTACGAGATCTAATACGTTCTGATTTGTGGAAAATTAAACATACAAAATTAACTTTGAGGCACAACTCCGCTTCACTCTGTTTACCCTCCTAACCATTGCCAACTGCTAGTGCGTAAACATGACCAGGTTTACTATATAATAATTAATTGGTCATAAATAAATTCTTAAATTAAAAAAAAAATTGTTTTTCTTAAATTTAAATCAAGGATGTAAAATTATATTTGGATTTGAAGTATAAGCAAGTAATAAATATAATTATTTAAAAATATTACTGATGTATTTCGGCAAATATACACTCTGGTATTAAAAGATTTAATTAGCAATCGAAGAAAGCTTCGAGAGATAAATAGATTTTAATGTAAGGCAACAAGGATTGAGAGAGGGTGGTACTACTAAAAATGAAAAATAACAAATAAGTTATTTTATTTGTACTTTTATCATAAATTAATTATAATGATTACAATGAATATCAGTCCATTTAATCTTATCTTTTATGTCGTTATTCTTTTGGATGTTTCATAGTACAATGTCTAGAACAGAGAGAATAAAAAATTCAATTCAATTTTTTAAAATCCACAAATGCACAAATGTAATCATGAAAGAACGAGTATAACTATTCTTTGCCGTTACCCGGAGTAAGTGTTCATGTTTTAACTTTTTTATGAAATTTCTTCAAACAGAAAAACTACTAATGAACATTTTTGTAGCAGGACTGAAATTTTTTAAAATAATTTTGATCTAATAGCTTAAAACTTAAAACTAGTTTCGTTTCTTTTATCATAAATTAGCATTTATTCTAGTCTATTCGTCCACTGATAAAAAGTATTTTCATTATTATTTTATTTATTAAAAGCTACCCTGCATTTACTCATTTTACTCATTTCAATGATGCACAATAGTTCAAAAGTTGACCACTCGATGTCGCTATCTAAATAGGGAGGCAGAAAGGTGAGCTCGATGTGAATTGCGAGGCTCGATGGCTCGGGGAAAACGTTGATATGAGTTACCACTTGACATATATATATAAGAATTAAGGAAATTATTCAATAATGTTAGAGGGTGCTGAAAAGGAAGGTTTGATGGATTTTCTCAATTATCTGGGTAATGATGAAGTATTGGCATTAGCAGATACTATTACGAAGAAGTTAATACGATTTGAAACATTTGATGGTAAAAAGAAAATTTTTTACAAAAAATTCCCACTTTATTTTATAATATATTAATTTTTATGTGTCTTTACAGAAGCCGTAAACGCAATTTGTTTATACGCGTCGAATGCGAGTGATGTTCTTTCGCGACAAAAAGTACACAAGCAATTAATTTTCAATTACTTATATCAAAAAGGAGTTCAAATTGATCCTAACTGCAACAAAGGTGCAGTGGTATCAAGTGCAGTTGACTTTTGGAAACGAGAAAACCAAATTGAAGCAGTAGCAAGCCCTACAGATACGAATCAATTAGTAGACATTAACGACATCTTAGATCAAATGGGAAAAAACTTTAGCAACTGGTATTTTCAATCCTTGAATTGCCTTCATCCTACTTACAAACAACTTTCTCCGAATCCGTCCAGCGATACATTTGCTCCATCTCACTTTTGTCCCGATTGCGAATTTTTTATGACAGCTTGTAGGCCCGATGGGTCCATAACGCAGATAAAGCAACAGAGTGCGAATAATACTTTTCGGTATTTGTCGAACTTAATTTTAAATCAAGAATTATTTTTTCAACCGAACATGGAATCAGGAGTGAAAGTCAAACAAGACGTTCATGGTCTAATTCAGATAATTGTTGGTGGAACCCTGTATCTAAGAGATGCGTGTGTTGGAGTGTTTGAACAGGGTTTTGGTTTGGTACGAGATGTGATTCGTGCTGACTTGTGGAAAATTAAACATACAAAACTAACATTAAGGCACAACTCCTCTTCACTTTGTTTATCTTCTGAAGCATTGTCGATTGCTAGTGCGTAAGAAATGAAACGAAATTTGTTATGTAATGAATAAATAAATGTAATGAATAAATTCTGTAAATTTTAAAAAATTGTTTTTCTTACAATTTAAATCGAGGATTTAAATTTGGATTTGAAATGTAAGCAAATAATAAATCGAATTATTCAAGAATATTAACAATTTACTGATGTATTTTCAGGAAATACACAATCTGGCATTAAAAGATTGATTAGCAATCGAAGAAAGCCTCCTACGAGTAGCAAGATAATGGCAGCTTCGAGAAATGAGAGAAATAGAATTCGAGGCAAACATGATAAAAATATGAATTCTTCACGTCCCATTGGTACAGGGCAAGCCCAAATTCGAGTGTTTGATTTCCTTCCGAGGCATGGAGGTCCTCGATTCGGGCGACCTTCACAAAAAATCCATTTCAGAATTGCACAACTGAGATCATACAGTCCTGGAGACCTACGCGCATCGTCTGATGAAATCTCAGAGCGAGGTGGTTGCCTATATTTCTCTCTCCTGGGACAAAATAATTCTTCGTTTGACAAGGAACTGTGAGAACTCGTCAAATCCGAGTCGAAGGTCCGCGTTAGTCTGTTGCGTCGCATGTGAGGACAAGATTTACAAAGAAATTCTTGATTTCGCTGATTTTCAATAAAATAAAAATCATTTTATTACGTTTAACACGTTTCAGAATACATTTATGCACATACCATTTTTGAAAATTCTACATCTCAGCATGAAGATATAAATTATGAAGTAAAAAAAATTAATTCACCATTTTGAATTTTTTTTATAATGGCGACAAGGAACAGTTCCTTGGTTGCTGTGGAAACCATTGTTACATCATTGTAACTTAAAATTTATTCCAGTAATTTCGATTCAGATGAAGTTCCCGCAAATGGTTAGCAAAGGATTCGATTGAAATGAATCCCGGATAATTTCGACCTGCATAGTTGACAGCTTTTTGAATATCCGATGCTTCGATTTGAAGATTATAGACGATGTTGAAATTATCAACAATATGAAGAGTTTCGTTTGTAGGTAAGTATCCTCTCTCATCGTCACTGCTACTCCTCAGTGCAAAAACTAATCTGTCGTATCTGCTAAGCCATTCCTCTTGAAGTAACGGCACCAAATTCAGCGAAAACTGTGTTGCACTGACAGGGTGAGGCACCAAATTCAGCGAAAACTCTGTTGCACTGACAGGATGAGGCATGAAATTCGGCGAAAACTGTGTTGCACTGATAGGATGAGGAACTGCATTAGTAGAGACATATTGTACGCTCGGTAATGGGCCAAACTGTATGTTGGGTGTGCGAGGCCTGATGATCTTTCTCTGGGAAGGTTGGAAAAGCGTCTGGTCCTGCACTACAGCTCTTTCGAAAAAGCTAAGGAATACTGTAAGGTCGTACAAGCCGTAACCCTGTTTGTCACAAAATGAGAGAATTTGGGTAAGAAGTTCGTCATCAACGGTTATATTAGTTATTGTGAGAAGTCGTTCGATCTAAAAATACAAAAATTCTAATATTGTATCATATTGACTATTTTGAAATAGATTACATACTTGGGGTTTTGAAAGAACGCCTCTTCGGCCACTGTCTAGCTCGTAAGCGTGGCGGCGAAACAGGTCCAGTCGCATGTCATCGTCGGCTAATTCTTTACTTAGTTGTTCAATCAGGTGGGTTTCGTCTCGCACCCTCGAATGGAAATTTGGAGCGAAAAAAGCATTTTGGATATTCTCTTTATTCTTGTGAATGGGCTCTAATTGATGTCTTGATGATGCGGAAAGCGATGAAACCGAACTTAATGAGGAGAAAGATGATGGACGACTATTTATTGGGCTAAAATCCGCGTTTGGGGGAAGTTGATTTTTACAGTTAATTAGATAGTTGAGTAGGCTTTCAAATTGAACACTAATCGGAGCTAAAGTAATAGCAAATCGTTCGCAAAGTATTTTGAGCATATATGGTGGTATAGGTAACTGCGATAAATTGGATTTCATTATTAATAAGTTTATAATTATATATTCACTTTACTTGATATTGAGCAGCAATGGCAGCCAATATTTTAGGTGTGGTCAATCTTTGCTCTCCTATGTTCCTCTTTTTAAGCTCATCCATGATTAAAATTAATTGTTTTTCATTATAGTTTTTTAAAATGGAATGTATTTCGCGCCATAAATTGACATCGTACTCAGGATTTGAGTCCAAAAAATTCTCCGTTTGCCTGATTGGAGGTAATACAGCTAAAGATCGGCGGTGGTGATCGTCAGAAATGTGATCTAAAGCGCTCAGAGATCGGCTCTTTTTCATTCCCCCACTATTGGAATTTCTGGAAGATTAAAAAAAGAAAATTAAATCGATTTTTTGGTCAAAAGTAATCGATATCTCACATCGGTTGCTTCCAGATGACCATCCTTTTTCCTCCAACGATCTTTACATCAAAATCTGGTTCCGGACTGAACCTGTGAAGAGTCGACATCGAGATTTATGGAGAACATACACTTTAGGGCAACAGCAGTTACTTATGAGTCAAATTATATTGATCCATATTAATGCAGTAACCATAGCAAAACAAAACACACTAAACACTTAATTTAGTAAATAACCTTTATTTTTGAAAAATATGTCAATTCAGGTTACTTAAAAATTAATTAGCCCTTCGCAGTCTTGAATGAAAATCGATGCCAAGTTTTTTAATCGCGTGTTGGAAGAATTAGAAAATTTCTTCATACATTCCAATACTTGTTGTGATGCTATTTCTGCAAAGAATGTTGAAACTACATTTTAATTCTGTGCTAAAAAGATATTTTATTGTAATTTACCTTGTTTCGATTGAGCGGTAATTAAAAATAACAGTGTTGTTATGGCATTTAATACTGTTTCTTCATTTGCACTGCCGATAAAAAATAATTATTTTCATGAGCGTCGCTAAAATTTTTAATTTGATTCTACCTCGACAAACAACGAATTATTAATGGAATTCCGCCCATTTTAATGATGTAGTCTTTATTTGTTGAATCTAATTAAGAAAAGTTTGAATAAGAAATAAGATTAACTAAAAGGATAAAAATTATTTAGCAGATTTTCTACCTAAACATAAATTACACAATCCTCCCAAAGCATATTCTGTCAGTTGGGAATTATCAGATGTCACATGATCTTTAGAAAAAGAAAAGGAAGTGATGTTGTATTACTGTAAAATTCATTCAAGTCACCTAAAAATAAATCCAGAACATTTAGATCTCTCAAAAACGAGTAGTTAATTGGATCGTAAGAAAAATTGGCCAAATTAGCCATGATTTGGACTCGAGCTTCTGAAAATAAATTAATTTAAATAATTGTCGTTATTTATTTGGTTTTTTGAAACAACCTTCTGCATCTGTATCTTGAAATTCAGTTAACAAGTTCTGCAAGTATTCAAATCGGCCTGAATCATTAGCTTTCGTTCGTTTTTGTAAATACTTTTGACTACTAAACATGGTAAATAAAGTTGGACTTGGGTCTGTGGTGAGCACATTAGATATTACGTAATTTCCGATCTGTCTCCAGATGAAGCATAGAGGCGCGGAACGATACGTCCAGGAAACTGGAATAATCAAGTGATCGAAACTTCCTATCGACACGCGTGTTGCTTGTTTTGTTGCAAACGAAAACATGGGTAAATTGAATTTAACGCTTCTCCGTTATATGTCTGAAGAATATTTCCGCGTTCTGATAGCAGTAAGTTTGCTTATTAATGTTGTAATCTCACTTTACTATGTTTATTATGATATTTACAGATAGAGATGGGAATGAAAAATCATGAACTGGTACCAGGCAATTTAATCGCAAAAATTGCTGCTCTTCGTGGTGGTGGATGCCACGAAATATTAAGAGAATTGACGAAAAATAAACTTTGTGTTTATGAAAGAGGAAAACGATGTAATTTATATTAACAAAAGTTAAAAACTCTTTTATTAAAACATTACTTTTAATATTGTAGATGACGGCTACCGGTTAATAAATCTCGGTTACGATTATTTGGCATTACGAGCATTGACAAAACGTAATGTTTTGGAATCAGTCGGAAACCAAATTGGTGTTGGAAAAGAATCAGATGTTTATGTTGTTGCTAATGAAGAAGGCAATCAATTATGCATGAAACTTCATCGGTAAAATATACATTTGATATGACAATACGATAATTGTGCCTAACTTCAGTTCTAATTTGAATTTACAGACTTGGACGTACTTCATTTCGTAAAATAAAAGAAAAACGCGATTATCATAAGCACAGGAAGAATACCTCGTGGCTTTACCTTTCTAGATTAGCTGCTGTTAGAGAATTTGCATACATGAAAGTAAACAAATGAAGTGTTTTGTATAGTATTTTGTACTCTTTAATTAATTGAACTATTGATAAATTAGGCATTGTACGATCGCGAATTTCCTGTACCGAAACCAGTAGATTTCAATCGTCATTGCGTCATTATGGAATTAGTTGGTGGTCATCCTCTGTAATGTTTATCTTAATTCTCGCTTGGTTTTTTTGAGTTTTTTACTAATGATTTTATCTTAATAGAAGTCAAGTAAAGGACATAACAGATCCTGCTACTTTATACGACGAATTGATGGATTTGATCGTCAGTTTGGCCAATCATGGAGTCATACACGGAGATTTTAACGAATTCAATATTATGCTTAGCGAAGAAGATAAAGCCACATTGATTGATTTTCCTCAAATGGTATCTTCATCTCATCAAAATGCTGAATGGTATTAAAGATGATAATTTTTTCGTGGTTACATATATAACTACAATTATATTTACAATTACGCTTTAGGTATTTTGATCGTGACGTCAATTGCATTCGAGAATTTTTTAAAAAGCGGTTCAATTATGAAAGTGAACTTTCTCCGTCTTTTTCAGATGTTGTGTAAGAATGAAATATATTTGTTAGACGTTTTGTAAATTTTTTTTCACTTATTTTATTGTAGGCGGGAAGACAAAATTGATGTGGAAATTGAAGCCAGTGGTTTCATTAAGGAAATGGATGTTGAGATGGCCGTAGAGATTGGTGCGGAAATCAGTGAAGAAGAGATTGATATGAAAGACGGTTTGGAGAAAGAATTCGCAGACACATTAAAGATAGAAGGTGATGGAAGCTGTGCTTGTAAAAGTGACAGTGATGATGAGTCCTCCAAATCGAATGATGGATTTGACGATAAGACCTCGACATGTTCGACAATACCAAAAGAGTGGGTCCGGAGCAGAGTAAAACGCTCATTGGCCCAACGAGCTAAACAACAACAAAGAAGATTTGTAGCAAAAGGAGAAGCCAGTGCTGTTACTAGAAGTAGGAGGACTAATTCTGAAATAATTAAAGAAAGTTTAGCCTTGGAATCAGATTAAATTGTTATAATATGATTGATCCTGAATAAGTAAAAAAAACAAGTATATCTATTTGCTCTAAATAAATAGCGTTAACAGTGATTTAAGCGTGTTTATTTAATTTAATTTAATTTATTTAATGAATCATTCCTCAGCTTTTTATTTTGACATAAAAATGTCTGGTAATATGTAGTCTAAAATTGTAAGGAGAGGGTTGTGCACCCTTGTTGTTTTTAGGCTAGACGGGTGCTGATGCGAAGAAAACTCATTTACTTGCTTGGTTTAACAACTCATTCATCACACACAGTTTTTTTTAGTAAAAGTGAACTTAGAAATTTTTCTTTTATTACTTTTTTTTCATCTCTGAAATAGTTTGTTTACCAATCGAAAAACTTTGAAAAAAGGTATTGAAAATTGCATTTCTCCTGCCAATTTATCAATTTAAAAATAAATTTTGTATTGAACCAATTTCATTTTTCTATCAGTCTCCAAGGAAAAAACAAACAAAAAAATAGAAGCCCATAAATTTATTTGGTACAAAATACAGTAGTAAAGTGAAAATGATAATAAATATTTTATTCTTTCTGAATATAAATTCAAATTATCTTTGAGTTCGAACAAATACTAAATAATAACAAATACAAAATATTAACACTAAGCCACCACTAACGTAACACATAACTTTTCTGTTACTTTTCCCTCTATTCAACATTTTTTGAATTCTGGTAGAACTTCCACTGAGTAGACCAATACTGCCATCAAAGTCTGAATCCTTTAAAAATAAAATAAAATTCAATTAGAGAACGTAAATACATTTAAAAGAACACGTGATAAATTGCTAACTAATTAAAAACTAAGGAGTGAATTTTTTTTACAAAAAAATTTTCTGTGTTGCGTCAATCTTAACTTTTTTCTATTTTAAAGAAAGGTGGGTGGGAAAGGAGGAATAAAAAAAAGAATAAATTCTAACAAATATTATCGAATAGAAACGCAAGACGAGTATAGCAGATCGTAACAAATATCTTTTCTAATTTTAAATTACTGTAGTACTTTCTTAAATCCACTCTTGACTTTCCAAGACAAACACAATTTAGACCGTATGTTTGCTTTCTTACGCTTGAACGAGGGTTGTTTTTAAATACTCTATTTAATTACATCAGAAATAAATCCAGTTTTCATTTCAAATTCACTTGGTATCTAGGTGATGTTTTCTTACGAAACATTTCTTTCATTAGGAAATTTATAAACTGATAAAATAAAATCCAATTTTCCGAACTTTTACGCTCGCTTGCCCAGCCCTTAGTTAAATAAATACTTAATTTGCTGCCAACGAAGGAGCAATTTTCTACGCCATTTACTGATGCTGACGGGTCTTGACACAAATAAGAAAACTAATTCATTCGAATTCTGGGTGAGGTTAGGCCTCGAAAGTGGTGTTATTTATGTAATCGAATGTCTCAGCGACTCGTAGGAATAAATCTTAGAAAAGACTAGAGCTTAATCATTAATTTTATAAAGGATATTTTATTTATAAAAAAGAGAACAAATTGCAGTATTGTAGACGTCAGATGTGGAACAATTTATACTGTTTTGGTTAACCACAGAGCAATTTGAGTATTACAGCATAATTCAAATTTTGAAATTTTTCTGTAATTAAGGCTGTAAATAGAAGTTTGCGCAGATTTTAAAGATTAGCTTTAATTGAGTAAACTCTCTAATGTTTCTTACTTAAGGAAATTAAGAGATTTTATCATTAAATCCTATCTTTTAGAAGTTTTACGCCATTCGTTTAGCTTTGCGCTTGGCTATCTATTGCGTACTTAGAGTTTCTCTCTTCTTGCCTTTTTATATCTCTCGATACGAGAAAAAATTTAGTCAATTTCTCGGGAAATCCATGCGAATGTGAGAAATGAAATGAAAAACATTGCGGTAAGTATTAAATTCAAGTAATTAATTACATTTTACGAATTACTGAAATGGTAAAAATAGAAAATAATTGCAATTAAAATTCAATAAAATCAAATATTAAGAGAAAGCAAATTTTTCCCATCTCGGGTTCTACACTCAAAACAAAAGTGCCATATGGTAAAGAAAGCATTTTCTCCTAATAATTTTATGATGCTTAGAAGAATCCTTGAGAATTCTGAGATGCAACTAATTCTCGAGAATCAAATTACATAAAAATTTAACTTTTCCCAAGAAATTTCTCGAGAAGGAATACTTGAGAAGAAACACTATACTGTGAGTTCTATTTCTACAGTACTAACCACATTGTTCAGCATAAAGTTGTGCTCCTTCGTTTCCGTTTCAATATCAAACGCTAACTGCAAAATCAAAAAAAAGTATACAGTCAATTTAATTTCTCAAGAATAAAAAGGGCAAAACAAGTCGAATAATTGCATTTATAATGCAGATAAAAATGAAATTTTTTACCCATTTCATTATCTTGTAAGAATCAAGTTTGCTCTGAGTGCAAACTTTTTCCCCACGATTCTAGTTCACCATATTTTATTTTCAACATTACCCACTGAATAATGCTTACGAAAATGGATGTTTTATTCAAATTTCAAAAATAACAAAAATTCAAAGACTTTTACATTTGTAAGCAGTAACAGACCAAGCACAACATCTGCTACAGTTCTCACTATTAAGAAGAAAATTTCAAAATTTCTTATTTCACGTGCAAGTGGTTGAGTGTTCTTATTTTTATTTATGTTTTTTAAAATTAGAAAATGTTTTGTGAAACTTTAAAGTCTCAGAGTCTCAGTATCGAGCCCGATATAAATTCCTCGCTGTCAAACTGAAGAGAAACAGATTTTTAAAAATTCTAATGGACCCAATCAGAAACTCATCTTCATATTTTTTTTAAAGAAAAAAAAAACTTACATTTTTTAAGCGAGACACTTTGTCTGCCAAATGATCCGCTTGTAATTGATTTTCGTTATCCAACATTTCGTCCTGTCTGCTCCACGTTGCCATTTCTTTATAGTCTATAAAAAATTCAATTAGATATTTTAAATTAAATTAAAAAAACATAAAAATTAGTTAAAGGTGCTCGTTCCGTAACATCACTTAAAAGTTGTCCTTTCCTCACCCCTCAAAATGAGCTTTCTTGTTAATTAAATTAAACTGTTTACTCTTTCTTTTCAACTTTTCATTCTGCCAGCAAAATGTTACGTTAAAGTCCAAACATCGTACTAAATATCCCCAAGCAATCTTACACGAACAAAATTCAAAACAACTTTTTAAAATGTATTGAAGTGCAAGGATGTTACAGCAAAGTTTACAATAACAGTAAAAATTTTATAAACATTTATAACGTTTAAATATTTAATTTCTCATTAAAACTTTTCTCCGTATGGACTCGATGATAAATTTGTTTATGTTTACCTATGTATGTTAACCTTTCAAGATTAAAAAGCAAGTAAAGATAATAATATTTGCTGAATTAATTCTTCATTCTCTAGCTTCGTTGAAACAGTCGATTGAACCGCAAAAATAATACCACAGGATAATTGTGTGATGTAAAACAAACATGTAACGTCATACCAGAGATATTTATCAATGAGATATTTGTGCTCATTTGCGTTAGTTTGTCTATAAGGATTCCGAAGTACTTTTAATTGGATCTAATTAACAAGAACTTACTTTTAGGTTTGTGGGGTTTTAATGTCAAATTGAACTTTAAAGATGACAACAAGTCTAGTGTTTACGATGCGTTTGGTCAGCTTCTTTGCATGTTGAACGCCATTTTGTCTTATGCTGCCACTAGAGGGCGAAGGAGAGCAATCTTCGACATCATTACATTCTTCGCACTCTGATGTGCTGAGTGGTTTACTATCAGAATACAAAAATGTAGACACCTGTGAAAAATCGAAGATATTAAATTTTGCTTGAGATCTCACAAAAATTGAACGGACGAAAAAAGAAAAAAGAAAAAAAAACTTTCTTTCTCACAAGGAGATCACATGAATATGATTCACGAATTTGGTCGAATTTTTTTTATAAGCAGAGGAATATCATTTGTATTACATTGCTAAAGTAGAAATTTGTAATGGCAAATAGCAAAAAAGATATCCTTGCCTGAAGTTGCTTTTTCATGGTAGGAGTCGGACAGATCACCTAATCTGTCTTACTCCTATACTGTACAACTGCAACAATACATTTTTTCCTATTTGCCGTTGCAAATTTCTACTTAGCATTGTAATACAATGATATTCCTCTGCTTATAAAAAAAATTCGACCAAATTCGTGAGTGGCTTATTCATGTGGTCCCCTTGTCAGTCTGGCTGTTTGTTTGTTTGTTATTGTTTTTATTTTGTTTGTTTTTTCTATTTCACTTGTACATGTCAAATGCTATAATTTGCGTATGTGAATATTATAGTTCGATGATGTGCGTGCGTACAGATATGCAACCGTCATTTCGCCTATCTTAGCGACTTCATCTCATCAATGTGCTTCGCGGTATTCCAAGATCTAAAGTATTTTCTGCATTCTGCGCCCAATCGACAGTAATCGGTTAAAGCAGAAAGATTTAAAAATCATTGATCAAATCCATCCACTTCCACTTTCCCGCTTCCACCGGTTGAAAAATTTATATGTTCACTCCGAGCCAAAAAAAAAATTACTTTAATAACTTCGTATCCTTTAAGGCAGCAAATGATCAGGTTCGTCACTGGTTTTAAATTTCCAATACGAGTGTAAATTTGAAGACCTTTAAAGTCAAGATCATTCGACATTTTATCAAATTCCTTTGCAAAAATTAGCTAGATTAGACTTCAGACTAGAAAAGCGTAAATAGCGTATTGATTGGATTTAAAAAAAAAATCAATTCCGCATTTGAATTGCGGTGTAAAAAAAAAGTTCAGTGAATTTCAGCGTGATTTTAGTAATGTGGACAAACTCGCATTTGTATTTGGTCAATATTATCGATATTCAGTGAACGATCGCATCCAACAATAAAATAATTGAGATTTTTATAATTTATGTTAATTATAAATAATAAGAATATTTATTTCACACATTTCATACTCTGATGTACCTACTTCACGTACACGATTTGAATCAGGAACGGACTTCTAAGATTATATCTGAAATCAATACAACAGTTTGAATGACGCCGCATCTAGATGTCATCGAGGCAAAATAGGTTTTGTCTGAAAAAAAAATTACGTAACTTTAACATTATATGTGATAAACTTTACTTAGTTGCATCCGCTCTGTTGGTCCTACATTTTAATTCAATAGTGCAGCCTATTCGTCTTGTTTCAATTACTATGGCAGCTGTGTAGAAGTTCTCAAACATCATGCAGACCTGTCTTTGGCAGCAGCAATTCAACACATTGAGCACCATCAGCTAGGGTGATTGTCTAGAGTCTTTACAGAGCTTCTTTTCACTTCCATTCTCTATTTACCTAATTAAACACCTCATGTTTGTCGTTTTGCAGATGAAACTTGAGTCTTATATTTCTTTAAAAGTTTCCTAATATATGTAGGATTAAAGTAAGACCATTTTTAGATTAATTTAGTGATGCTCTAAAAGTTTTCAGACGATTTCTTTTCTCTTTCTTTTACGGTTTCGGAAGTAACCGACTTTGACTTCAAGGCCAAATTAGAGTCCAAATCGGACAGCGCCATACTGCATTGCCTTAAACTTCTATATACATATATATATGTAGGAGGTCCTAATGAACTTCACTTTTCTAGTGCCATTGGGCACTAGCTTTGCAAGTTGATGAATAATGATGAGAGCACAATAAGAACTTATTATGTATGATGCAAAATGTATTTTCTGAGAAAATACATTTTGCATCATGATGAGACATTTGCAACATACTTCTCAAACATTCTTCACATTTTAATGCATGCAAATGATATTTCATATTAATCCATATCATACCTACTTTTCAGCTTCAAAATAACCCGATTTGACGGAAAATTGAATTTGTGCTCAAAACCGATAAATATATTGATTATTCGTAATAAATTAGCTACAGATCAGTCTTAATATTATTCCGTGAACTAGATTGAATATATAAAATATTGAATTTTTAATGAAAAATGTAATTAAAATTTAATTTAATAATATAACTTTTAATAATTAAAAGTAATAAAACTCAGAATACACAGTCAGTCAATATTGTCTGTTCTATGTTTGAGAGTCACCAACTGAGACTCAATAAAGTGTTTTCTTCGTTCGTAGCATGTTTGCTAATCACTTACTAAGGTATTCAATTTCAAGCAATTTTCCTGAAATTGCAGATATTTCAAAGCCATAGCAGTTATTTTTAAAATTAAATATATAAAATATTTTTACACAATTACACACGAAATAGAAATAAATATTTTATTTGAAGTCAAACGTATAATTGGTACTTAGTTGTGAATTAAAGATAAAGCAGTTTGAAGATAAAACATTTAGAAAAAGAAAGACAAGAAAATGATTTTTAAAAATCTCCTCGTGACTTTATTATTTTTTAATCTTTCCCTCCACTTCTCCACAATTAAACAAAAACTTTTGACAGCCATTAACCGTCCATTTCATTTTACTTCACGTATTAAATACAGCCAACTTTATCTTTTTTAATGACGTCGTAGGCACCTCGTTCCACCGAAACGATCGTGTTAAGCACACTTGATTACAATTTTTAAGATTATTGAAGCTGAGCCAAACTCAACACGTGCATCATAACCACGCCTACAGAGCACGTGATACCACCGCTTTCTGGTCTCGAGTTCACTTCTGCAACACGAGTGCGTTTCATTCCACGATGTGAGCTCGCAGAACCATGCATTCTTTGCTCAACTCTTCTACTCATTTCCCCTCGCTCGAGGAGGATGAGATGGAAAATGAAGGCGTGTCGCAGTGGACAGCATTACCTATGACCCTCATCTACACTTTTATACTCATTACAGGTAGAAATTTATTTTCTTTTTCCCAAAACAAGAACTTTATTCTTTTCTCTTTAGGTGTTGTTGGTAATATCAGCACGTGCGTTGTAATCGCCAAGATCAAATCGATGCACACAGCGACAAATTACTATTTGTTCAGTTTGGCAATATCCGATTTGCTTCTCCTGATCCTCGGTTTACCGCAAGAAATGTATCAACTTTGGGTTCCGTCTCCCTACACGTTCGGGGAATTGTTCTGCGTTTTCCGCGGTCTCGCGGCCGAGACTTCGAGCAACGCATCTGTTTTGCTTATCACTGCTTTTACCGCCGAGCGGTACCTCGCCATATGTCATCCATTAAGAGCTCACACCTGGAGCAAATTGACCCGCGCCTTAAAAGTGATCGGAGTAATTTGGCTGGTTGCCATCATATGCGCACTGCCAGTGGCATTACAGTTTGGAATAACTTATCCGCAGCCGGGAATTGCCGATTGTAACGTAAAACACTCCCTCGATCCAGCATTCGAGCTGTCGACGTTTTTGTTTTTTTGTTTGCCCATGACAGTTATCTCGGTTCTCTACATTTTGATCGGATTGAAACTTCGAATGCCTAAAAATGTACATCGCGCCAAGGGAAACAATGTGTGCATGTTGTCGTCGAACGAACCTTCTCCGTCCGGAAGCCAGCACACGCTGTCAAGTTCGAGAAAGGCTGTATTGAAAATGTTAGGTAAGATCGATATCTTTGTTTGAAAAAAATCGTTTAGATTTTTTTTTCATTTACTTTCCCCGCGTCTTACAGTCAATTTAGAGAATTGGAGGGAAAAAAAGTTTTGAAAATAAAAAATTATAAAGTTGAAATAAAAAGCATTAAATTCGTAATTACTCGTTATATACTTTACGGTATTTTGAACAAAAGCCGAATTAATTATTAAGCTTTTTAAATTTGTTTAATATTTAATGCTTGTTATTTATATTAACAATTGAAGGAAAATCGATTTAATTTTGAATTTATACTAAAGCCACACTTGGTGGGGTGTTATGAAATATCGGATCATCTCAAATTGAATTTCATGATTGGTTTAATGAAAATAAACGAAATTGATTTTTGCAATAAACGCTGATAAAATCAGATTATCGGGAATGGGATGAAGCCTGTACAATTGAATCAGAAAATTTAAGATAATTTTTAAATCTCAAAGGGCAACGGTTTGGCGCAAAAGAATTTTGTAAATTAAAAATAAACGAAATTGATTTTTGCAATAAACGCTGATAAAATAAGATCATCAGAAATATGACACGCATATACAATTGAATCGGAAAATTTAAGATTACCTTAAATTTCTCAAAGGTTTGGTGCAAAAGAATTTTGCAAATTAAAATTCTTCTAAGTCGAAAAACTTGAAGAAAAATACAATTGCCTGGATGTAATTGGTTGAGTCAAAATGAGACTGCGGCTGGCTTGAGTGTGGAGTCCAAGTAAAATATAATCAATTCTTTTTTCATCACTTTCTTCACGCCAGTTGATCAAAAACCCCACTAGCAAAATTTATATCAACACCCAAAAATAAAGAGACGTTGTAGTCATTTAATCGAATTATTTACGGTTACTTCAATAGCTGTTTTATTACCTGTATAATATAAAATTATCTTAATGAAATTGTCGCTATTTATTGCTGTAAAAAATTTCTTTAATTTACATCAAACATATAAAGTAAACATACCATAAATAGCTTTAAGGTATTCAGATTCATGTAAAGCAAGACTTTTGACATTTGTCTTTATCATATAAAACCAACATAATTTATAAATTAACATTCTTTACGTTAGGAATCAGAGCTTTCAACGAAAATGAGACTTGCCATTATAATTTAGAAAATTACTAAACTTATTTGACTATCTTACCGACACGTTTCCGGCATATTCATCAGAATACCAATTAATATCTTTATCTAACTCCAACACCTTTGTTTCTAGTCGGTTGAGCAGTTAAAGCTGAAAAGGATGAGCACTCCCGCTCCGAATAACCCATCAGTCCCTCTCGCACTCTGCGCAGTTCAAGTGGTGCCTTTATGTTGAACAACGAAGGGCGCACATATCTCCAGCGCAATCCCTTTCCTTTTTTAAAAATTTATAAATGCTATTTATGCACATTCGTGTATGAAATGATTTAACAACACTTTTGGCGCCATATAAAGTAATTTATAAGTTGAAGCTAGTGTATGGTCCTTGGTTGTTTTCAGCATCAAACATTCCAACCAGCAGGCAACGTAAATTATCTCACAATTAATTTCTTTTTCCAATTCCCAGGAAATTTTAAAGTAGTTAACAACTTTGAGAACTTCTTATCAATATTTATGCAATCATATTCACTTTGTGTGAAGAAATATATTAAACAATAATTTCTATTTTTAGAATAATAAACAGCATTTTTACAGCAAAAGAATTCTGCTCGTTATGCAACAAAGAAAACAAAACAAAAATTAACCGAAAACTGCAGCTGCAAATTAAAAACCAATAGTAAAAATGATTTTCTCTGAGGCTTTGCAATAAGAAAAGCCTCAGATAATTAATCACGAGTTTGTTTTCATCAAACGTGATGACTTTTAATATTGTCACTTTATCGATGTTTTTGTTTACCGTCGTTAAAAGTTTTACTCGTTAGTTTGCATCCGAAGTGTTAATGTTTACGCGCAAAAAGAGATTATAATAATCTGTTGAACCATTACGACTGCAATTAGCAAAATGGTAGGAAAGCTTGTAAGTAATTAGCATTTTTCTTCTTCTGCGCCACTAAATTACAAGTGTATAAAGTGAATTCCATTTTAAGTTATTTTTAAAAATTTTATTAACGTGTTTACTCTTTCGAAACCCTAGCTACGTTCTGATTGCACAGAAAGTAATAAAACGTAAAATTTATTTATTTCAAATTATAACGTTAAGAGAAATATAACTATGCAAAAGTTGTTTTTAACTTTCATATTTCCTTTTAAAATCAAACTCAAGTGGCACTGAATGCCATCAGCACCGAGTTTTACTGTCACATCTTTTCAAAAATTCAAAATAATTTGACGTCCGAAAGCCATTCTCAAAATAACTGCCATTTTTATTCTCCACAACTTTTTTTTTTGTTGCAATACAGAAAATGACTTGTTGATGCTTAAATCACCCTACTTGAGCCTCTCGGCTCCCGTATATGACAGATATTTTCTTGGCAGGCTCTTTAGGGCTTATTTCAGGAACTTCCGCATTCGAACGTTGAGCTTGTAACTTGCTACCAGCTCGAGTAGTAAGGGGATCTGTAAGGGAAGGCATCGAAAGGAGTAAATTATGTGTTGTGATTGCGATGCCATTTTCACCATCAACTCCGGTCGGGCTGGAAGGGCGACGGGGGTGCTAACAAAAGTTATATTTTAGCTTTACTGAGCCTTATTTCTTCGGCCAACTTTGAAGATTTTTTTGCTGTCTTTATTGCCTTGCGCTGAAACATTTTATTCTGCACAGAACTCTGCTGTAACTTATAGAAAATCTAAAATTGTATTCTTTACAACAACCCTTTGCTGCAAAAAATGAAATGACGTGAAACAGAATTTGAATTTAATGGAAAAAATTGAGAAATCCCAAAAATTTATTATACATCCGAAGGGTATTTTATTAATTCTAAAAACTTCTTCAGTGGTTATCAGATTGACATCTTATGTAAACATAAGTTGTTTTTAATAACTTTCTAATATCCGAGGGGCATGTCTATTTCAAATCGTTTAGAATTGGACATCAAATGATGTAGGTTTTTAAATCTTTATAAATTTTCCCCATATCGTCATGTTTCTGATAATCAATATTGAGTTATCTCCTAAATGAAATGTTTGATCATGTCTTCCTTTTATATAAAATAAATACTTTTGACAATTGACTTTCGCAATTGATTTTGCCATTTTTTCTTCCAAGTTAATTGCGCACTTTGAGCACTACAATCCATCAAAGATAATAAATAAATATCATTTCATTGTATTTATTGCAAAAAGTACTCTAATGGTTTTTTTTTCTTCTCACTTTCATACTTCTTATTCAGCGTTGCTTATAAAAATAAGCCGTGCTGTTTTCGTAACTTTGGAAATAAATTACAATATAGTGGAGTGCTGATGGATTAAACTTGATAAAAAGCTAAACCAATTCAAGGTTAAGTGCATCAACCTCATTTCTCCTATATTGCATTTCAAGCTACGTCATGTTGCTTTCTAACAGCTTGTTTATTGTACTTCCCTCCCCCTTGTCGACCTCATTCAGGCTTCAATAAAAATTTTATTCATAAAACAAACCCAAATTGACTTAATTAACTGCAAATTAAAACAAGTCGCAAAAACATAATTTAAAACTGCAGTTACAAGGAAAATTTAACTTTTAATTGCAATCCAAGAGTAGCAACCTAGACAGCAACATTTCTTTTGGGAGTTAAATAATCTCGCTGTAATCGTCAACTTACTCGGGGGAGAAATTATTCAGCCGAGTTAACTGCACATAACTGACTGAATTAAATCCGACAGTCAACTCGTCTGAGTGCTCATAAAATGTTAACAACAGCGGAAAATTGTAGGTCTCAGAAATTTCATGACAGAAAAATGGCTTCTTCGACCACAATTTTCCTCATATTTTCATACTCTATTAATAACGTCGTGACTTTATGAGATTTTTGTGCTTTATATCACAGGTAAAGTGAAATAATTATAAAACTATTTCGTTTTGTATACAAAAGTTTCGGTTTAGCAAAGTCAAGTATCAAGTGCAGCCATTAGCTGTCACCTGCTCCAGGCAACTTTTATTTCACAAACCACAGCAGTAATGGAAAGAGTCAAGCGTAAAGTGCACCGGTGTTTGTAACGCTATATGGGGCGATAACAACAAACGACTGCACTTTCTCTTTTTGTCGTTGTTTTGCATGGTTTGCAGGGGGCTTCAGTCGAGTCGCTCATCTCGAGTCACAAATTCACAGCAATCGTTTTTAAATCCTCGCTCGAAATTTTACAACTTTCTTTTAACTTTTCTTACCAAAAATAAATTGCGTCAACTTCTCAAAGATAAGACGAAACCAACTTGTCCCACTTCCTTTTCCTGACTGACTTTAAACAACAAAATGATGAAAAACAAAGTCACAACATGACCATTACCAAGCAAATTACCCCGAAATGAGAAGAAGAATCCCAAGTACACAAAAGAATCGATCGTACACCACGAAGCGTTGCCTTTTCCTACGACGCTTATGGACATTCCATGGACAAATGAGCATCTCTTAACGGCCATTGAGGGCACGAATGATAAAAATTTATCACTTTTTCCACTGACCGAAGGGAATCATACGAGCAATATTTTCGCATTACAACGTACAACTTAAACCTTTTCTTCGCCGCACTTCTTTCGGCACAGTGGAATATTTATCCAAACAAATCGCCACTGTGTAAAAGTGAGAGATGAACCGGTGCTTGTTGACAGTTAGAATCTCAACTGACAGATTCAATAATAGATTTTTCTGAGAATGAACTTTGGAAGCCTTTGTGATGGCTTGGGGAATATCAAAAAAACAAAAACAACTTTGAACTTTTGATGCTTTAGGTTTATAAAATATTGCAAACAAAAATTGTTTTTAAAAATAAATTGAATTTCTACAATACCTAGGGAAAATAATTTGATTTAAAAATTGAAAATAATGGATCGAGTAGCATATTGGTTAAGTATTCAATTTAAATCCAAATCGTTGAAGAGATGTAGTTTATTCTCGAAACTAATACTACTATTATAATTTCAGAGGTGAATTTATCAACAAGGAATTATTAAGTCGTAAAACATAATCATCCTTTCATAGCAAATTTAATAATTGCTGATATTTCAAAACTTAATTAATAAAAGCTTATTATGCATTCTTCTCGCGAACAACACAAATTAATTCATTAAAATGAAAAACTGAGATTTACAATGAAGGGTATGAAATTTCAAGTGCACTCAAAACTAAGTAAATATTTAAACTATTTCAGGCACTCATACTAAAAATAAGGTGCAATAAGTGCAATTTTGTATGGCACTATGTTGCAATTTTGTACAATAAAATATATTGTATTCAGTCACACTTGATGCACATTATAAAGTTTAAAGTATGACTATCGATTTTGATTAAAACTATGAAATAACTAATTGGAAACCAATCTCATCAATTAATATATTTTCGAAATCATATCTAAGAAGACAGACATTTAGTTACTAATCGCTACTTTTATAAAATGTCGAAATTCAGCTAAATTCAACGCGTTTGTCAAATTAGTCTTGTCATTTAGTATTATTGAAAAACTTGACACGTTTTTCACATTTCTCATTTTACCAGATGAAAATTGACAATTATTATTGATAGCTCTTTTGCAGACATTTGACATCATAATCATATTTTTCTGTTACTGGTATGATACATGATGTATCAAAACGCTATTTTAAACTAAAACGTCCTATATCACGCCTAAAAACAAAACTTTTTCATTCTATCGTTGCCCTAAAAATGGAACGCATTATCCTTGTATCCCACAGGCACTCTTTGCAGGTATTGCACTTAAGAGGGTTAATATTTTTGGCACCCAACCTAAAATGCAGTTTTACTTTATAATTCAAAAAAAAACTAGAATAGAACCTCTTGACGAGCAACTAACTTAAAGATAATATTTTGACTTATAATGCAAAACATATACGGTAATAATTTTTTTTGTTTTTTCAGTTGCGGTTGTTGTAGCTTTCTTTATCTGCTGGGCACCGTTTCATGCTCAAAGACTCCTTGCCATTTACGCATCGCATCCCCCATCAACAGTGGTAATTGAAATATACAACATTTTAACTTACATGTCTGGAATTTTATACTACATCAGTGCGACAATTAATCCTATTTTGTACCATATTATGTCTCGTAAGTTTCGTCGTGCATTCACTGACACTTGTTGTTGCAAGAATAAGCAGCAAACAACTCCGACTACTTGTTTTTCACTGCAGAGACTACCTAGTAATAAAAATAATAATGCAGATTTTACTGAGACAACATTGGTTGTAAAAAACTTACAGGAGGACAGTATCAGCAATAGTAGTTTACATGTGACTGACGATGACGCTTACACGCCTGCAGAATTGAGTTCGATGATGGCAGAAATTAATGAACAAAGGTGCGTAAATGTGAAAGAATCTAATCGCCAAGTTTAATTTTATCCGTTCTGTGTCGTCGAATGTTATAATTTTGGAGTTGCGCTAGAGGTAGACATGATTCGATCCAGTTTACAAATGTCAGTCGTTGTGAATATTGACGTCATTTCCTTCTCTGTTGACAAAACATGAATTATTGCGCTGTCTAACAATATACGTTAAAATTAATAAAAGTAAATAATGAACGTAATTTACTTTTGTTAATAACCTATAATAATCTTTAATTCCGAACTTGTACGTCCGGAGGCCATCGTGATGATGAAGATGAAATCTGAGGTCAGCTGTGTAGCAAGGTCATCTTCACGGCAGTACTTCGGTGTAACCGGAGGGGGGAATGTCTGACTGGCTTTGATGTGTGCATCAGTGTCAATAGATTACAATATTCTATTAGACAGTTTACGGAGAACAAAACTTATGTTTTATAACTTATAAATTCCATGTTAAATATAAGTTAGATTTATAATTAACATGGAATTTATACGTTATAAGACATAAGTTTTGTTATCCGCAAACTCTCTATTGACTCGGAAGAAGTACGTAACGTCTAACGAAAAATTTGAATTTCCCTGCATAACCCAGTAAATGGGATTTCCATAAGAAATTTTCATGACAAATCCCAAAGGTATCATCGTGAAGCAACAAATTTCAAAATAAAATAAATCTCAAACCAAAGCAATTTAGAATTTTCGAGTAAGTTTTTTTAAAAAAAATATATTTTACCGTATTTTTGTAAACCATAAAAGTTTAGTTCATTAATATGAAATGAGTTCCATTATGAGTTCCCCGGGCAAAACCTATAGAGGCACACTTTGCATTTAGGCTAGCATTGAATGGATTTGGAGAGTTTCTTTTGAAGGAATAAAACTATAAAAAATACAAAGTGTGTTTATATATTTTTAATATATTTATTAAAGAAAGTAACATAAAATTTTTTTCGCAGGGAATAATTTTATTCTACTGACGTACACCTTTCCACCCCGGATTAAAACCGTGCCGAGCACTGCAATTTAATCTAGCTCTGACATTAGCCTAATAATGTAATGTGACGCAGCTTTACTTTTTTAATATCAAAATAATTAGTTAAAGGTAACGAGGTTTTAATTTTTTATTTCTTTAACAGTGAATAAAGCGTTAGGATGTTTACATTTTTCATTTTATTTCATCACCACTAACGGCTTAAAATAAAACTTTTAATTTTTAATTCCCTTAAGCCAATTAAATGCCGACATTAATTAATTTAAAAAAATTAACAGCTTTTGAATTTGATTATAAAATTTAATTCAAAATACATTTTTTTTAAATATTTTATAAAAGTTTACTAAAAATAATTTTTATGGATTTTTTTTTATATTGGCTTCCCAGTAATTTCAGACGAAAATTAATTAGTTTCAACTAATTAATATTGAAGCAAAGAGTGATAACGTGGAAATGATTAGTCTCGACAAAGTAAACCCAGAACGAAACCGGAATCAGGTTCATTTTGATATTGAAATACTGAATGTAGCAAATGAAGTTATTTTATTCAATAATTAAATAAACATATGTATCATGAGTAACACCATTAACAACTTAGCAGTGATAATCATCATTATGTTTCTGTCACAAGCTTCCACGGGTTGAAAGTACTCTTTCGAAATTGTGGTCGATAATTAAGCATCAGTAATTCATTGTGATAATACAGAAAGATAAAATATGATGTTTTAAATTAATTAAAATTATAAATTTGTGATAATATCCGAAATACTGCAGAAAAATCAGATTTTAAAAAATTTACATTTCGGTAAATTTTTCAAGATGTTCTTTTATAAGTTTAAACATAATTTATATTACATGGTTACAATAAATGTAATTACTATTGTAAATTTTTGTAAATCTGATTTTTTTGCAGTGTTTCTGCGATTTGTTTTTTTATTTTCATGTACTAATTATGGTATTATATCGAATCCAATTACCAATAATCAGTTGTCATTTATTATTTTGTGTAATGTAATGTATTTTTGGTATTGTTTCTTTACAACACAGTGCTTTAAATAAAATTTGTCTTTCATTTACAAAAAAGAGGAAAAAAAAGAATGAAATTTAATTTTTTATATTACATTTTATAAAACAATTGTTCCAATTTTCAAAATTCTTTCATCAATTATCCACACAGACAACTATAATGTCATTCCTACCTTTAAACATAAAAAATTCAATTCATAAAAATTAAAAAAAAAATTAACATGGTCAAGTTTCCTAAATTATGAGGTATTAAAGAAAAAAAAATCTTCTTTGAGGTAGAAAAATGGAAAATTTAGTTGTAATAATATTTAACAACAAATAACAATAATACATTAATAATAATAATAATAATGCCAATACAGATAATTTTTATCAATGGTATGTTATGGTAATGAACGATGACATTTCAATGTGTATAAAACTTAACAAAAAAATGGAGCCTAAAATATATCAACAAGAGGCCAATGATTAAATGCGAGCAGCAATATCATGTTGATCAAAAATAATCGTTATGTCCATTTTATTTGTAATAGAAACATTTTTCATTTCTTGAAAATAATCTTTATTTAGATCCAAGGCAATCTCTTATTTCGGAATATTTTAATAATTTAATATTCAAAGAAAGTAAACAAATCCATTCTGTTACTTAAATTAAAATACAGAGTAAGCTAAAACTTTTGATTAATTACTCCATGATTACAGGACAATTATCGATATTAATAATTTAATAATAAAGGTTCACAATTAAGTGTCATTATTCGTAAGAAAACTGCCTTAGATTGTCATTATATATTTTAAAAATAAATTTTGCTCCAAATAATTACGAAGGAATTTTTTAATCAAAATGGAGACCAAACAAAATTTGTTGTCTTGTAAGAAATTTCCAAAACTTTCCTTACTTTAGAGCAGAAAAACAGTTTAATCAAAAGATAAACTATATTAAAAGATTTATAAACTTACTTAAGTACGATATGTACGAAAAACCAAACTCCAAAATAAAAATTGACTTTTTTCCTCCATAAATCTTTTTAAAAAAAAAAAAAAAAAAAATTAAGTTTCAATTTTTATAGCAACAAACTAATCTCCTAAAATCCGAAATTAATTTTAGTTGTACAGTAGCTTTACCATATATACAATAAACAACAACATTGGCCTCGATGGGACAAAATATCAACAAATATAATAAAATGAGCATCGATTATCATTATCTTTGGTATGTTACCGCTGGTTAAATACTGAATATTTTATACATAACTTTTAGGATATGAAGAATTAAACATTCCTGCAGATGGCACAGAAACTGGACTCATTTCTTCGCTGCCCTCGAGTTCAGAGTTTCTAATATAAACCTCGGTTTTTGGACTAGCATCAATTTTTAAACTGTCCAATGGAACGTATCCGCTGTCCACGTGAGGTTTTTCCGTCGGGCATCTTCCAATGCAGGAATAAAACTCGGTTAATGGTAAACCACTGTTTTTACTCTGTTGATGATTCGGCGAAGGAATTTTTCCCTTTGATGCCAAGCGTGGGAATGTGGCACAATAACTGTCAGTCTGCGGTGCGGTTTCAGACGGAACTGGCAACAAAGAACTAATTGAGCCTATTTTCGAATACCCGGCCATCTCCGGGGCTGAAGTATCGTCCTTAAATGAAATCGGTTTGAGATAATCGTCGTTCGGATTTTCCCAAGAATTTCTGAAGGCCACTTGGGCGTAGTTGGTATCGTTCTCTTTTGATGGCAGTGACGATACGATTTCGTCAACTTTCGGTAAACTCGAACACTTATTTCGACCGTTCAATGAAAGTACTTTCCATTGTGGTTCCATGAATACGGAATCTGGTGATGCAGGCACTGGAGGATCCATTTCTGTGCCAGAATCGACCGATAAGTGAGTGCGATTGGTTAATGAAGAGGAAACACTATCGTGACCACAACTGCTACATCCACTGCTATCGCCGCTTAAATTGCGTCGCGCTTTGTCGGGGCACGAAGTCTTTGAATTAAAAATAAGCTGAAAATAGAATGACATTTGTAATAAAGATTATAAAGATTTGCATATTACATTTGTAAAGATAGAGTACTATATTTAGAAGTTAAACTCTCGAGCATTAATATTTAATGTAAAGTTTTAAATTTTATAAATCGATTTTTTAAAATCAGATCAGATGAATGTTTTCAATGTTTTTCAATAAACAAAATCTGTTATGCAAAATAAAAAAATGTAAGCTATGTAAATAATGATTTAAACATGAATTCTCTGAGCCCCATATGTAAATAGAAGTAATCAAAAACACCTGTTACTTTGTTTACAGAAACCAACGCAATTTAATGGAAATAATTTTGCCGGTATTGATTATGATCGCTATTAATTATTCCATCAGATTAGAGACAATATAATATACTTTAAAATACTTTCACTCAAAATTAAATCAAAACCAGTGGTAAACGGGATATCAAAAATATTTACCTATGCAAAAAAAAAAAAAAATCAATTTCAGAATTCAATTTTATTTCCAATTTTTTGCATTCGTACCAAAACCTTAACTGATTGTAAATAATACTTCAACTCCGTTCTGATATGGAAAAATGTATTAAAATGCAATCGTAAACAAAATAAAAAAGATAAAAGTTATGTTGTCTTCAAGATCATAATATAAAACCATTCCCATAGGTTTAAAGACAACTTCTTATATTCTCAAGAGCCCCTGATGGATGCCGTGCTAGTCTGCACTGCATGGTCTTAAGACTTGAATTATGTTATTGCTCACCATGAGATAAAAAATGCACTGATAAACTGTTTTCACTTTCACAATAAAAATGAGGTGGAAAAATAAGCAATATAAAACATCAAAGCGTTTGTCGCCTTTAAAATAACTTTAAAAAATTGGACAAAATGAGAAAATGTCTTCAAGCGGAATGTATGCTGTACACTTCAAAAAGTAATGTCTACAAATATTGCTTCACCAGTTGCATGTTTGCACTTTCTAAAGTAAAAGTAATGTAACATCTATTTCGTTTCTGAACATCTTTCAAATAAACAAGGTTGATGTATGGAACGTACTGCACATCCATAAATCCATTTATAGTTGAAAAAGAATGTTTATGCAGGCGATTTTATCTATTTACTTTACAAACACTATTCACAAACAGAAAGACGAATATTAGTATGTATTCGAAAATATTTTTGCAAGTGTAAACCTGAATAAACTTTGGTTTTCTTATTTGTCATTTCATTTCCTTTCTTTCTGTTTGCGAGCTTGTAATTTAAGAAGTCAAGCCCTATGTAAACGTGAAATCCGGGGCAATAGTCCCACTTAATAAATTCCCAGAACTAAATTGACAGAAAAAAGGTCGTTGTGTTGTTCTCGACATCAAATGTATGTTTACTGATACCAAGCCATAATTTTGATTCTAAGGATGAGGTTGATAAATCATCCACTCATTGAAAATCAACTGCAAGTACAATATTACCTTGTTTGCCTCATTTTCGAACTCTTTCATTACACGAAGCTGAAGCAAACATCCGTTAGAGAGTTTGCGGAAAATAAAACTTATGTCTTGTAACTTAAAATTTCATGTAATTTATAATTAACATGAAATTTATAAAGTTAAAGACACAAGTTTTGTTTTCCGCAAACTCCAATATTTATAACTTTAAAATATAAACTTAAGAATGTGGTCGTAAATTCATTAATTTTACTTTGTTCGCAATTAAAAAAATTGTGTTTGCTTTAACTTCTGGGAAGTAGCTTGACAATTAAATATTTGCTCCCTAACATTTTCTGTACTGCCGCTGACAGCTATATTCATTGTCTCAAGAATAAGGAATTAAAGAGTACACTCTTAGAAATAATAGTGTTGATTTACAACTTTAAAGGTGTTTTATTGAAGTTTGGCTGACACCTTTACAGGGTCCCTGAAGCCGGCTAACACTTTTACATGTGAAAGTAATAATTTAAACGATTTTATTACATCCAATTTTTAAGAATAATATTTTACATTTAAATGAGTGTTCTGCTTTTGTAAAAGATGTAATTGTCAACACCTCAAAAGTATAGGTGTATACAGCCTTTAAATACCTTTTATATACACCTAAGAGTGTAATGCAGGAAAACCAAAAATCAATTTGTTGTTTATGGATTATTTACTAGTATTTGTTGTTAAATTTTATGTGATACGAATAAAGAATTACAATTATTTAGACTAAAATGAAATGACTTTAGATTTACAATCAACCCCTACTGTGAAATGGTCTTGTTTTCAAGAACTTTGTATTTCAATTTGTATCGAAGTTTGTTCTCTAATTTAAAGTTGATGTATTTAACAATAACAAAGTGATTGAAAACTTTTCAAATATTGAATTATCAGTTATTTACTATTGATTTAAAAAAAAATTTAATTAAATCAATTAATTCCTGTCTGCAATTAAAACTGTTTAATGTTATAATTGAGTAATCCCACGCATCATTTTTTTTAAAAGAAGTAAAATCTCATTATATTCTTGGGCTGATATTCACAAAAACTACCGCAAGTTTTTGCTTAACACAAAACTTAAGAATTTCATACGCAAAATCTTAAGTAAAATCATTGTTGTATTCTTGCGTAAACATTTGCGTAAGTAAAATTTTCTATGGGGAAAAAACAATTTTTAGGAAAATGCATGAGTAACCTTTTTTTAATACTTAATTTGCGTGGGAATTCTTTCATGAATACCAACTTTTGCTTAGCATCAACCGATGCCAAAAAATGATCATAAGTTGCATTGTGAATACCAGCCCCTGATCATGCGCCAGACAAATTCAATATTAGTTATTGGTTTCGATTTGTATTGCAGAAACGAGTATTGGAAAATGGAAATAGAATTGTAAAAAATATTATTGAAATAAGATAAAAGAGCTGCACTAAGCAATTTTAGAAAAAAAATTCACTGTCGGTGAAGACTCGTTTTTTTTTAAAAGAGATAATGATCATATCACACACACGGGTAACCCGAGTCGGGTTATTGAAGAGAAATTTGGTGGAAAACAACACTACAATTTAATGGTATTTATCGATTGTCATTGTAATTCCTGGATCTCAAATCTTCTAAGCGCGGTTTGTTTCATAAAATTAAAAGAAGGATTAGAAAGCATTATTTTTCATGTGTGTGGGTGTTGCTTTTATGTACGAGATTGAAAATTTACCTCATAAAATTTAAATAAAAGTAATTGAATCAATACTTAGTAGATTGAAGAATATATTAAAGTTTATGTACACAATGTGAGGCAGAATTTCGGTGCTGGCATTGCAAATTTTCCATACAATGCTGGTATCGAAATTCTGCCTCACCCTGTATATATTTATTATTATTATTGTTGTTGATTATAGATAGAATCTCATTACAACGACCTCAAGGGACCAGAGAACACAAAAATTTAGTTATAACAGTTCTAAAGAAATCGATTATTAAGAATTTCTATTGCGATGGGATTTTGAAAAAATTTCGTTTTGAGATTTTCATTCTAACCGCATTCATTATAACGAGATACGACCTGTATTTTAAAATGCCCACAACAGTGAATTCTGCTTAATTGGGATACCAGTTAATTGACAGTCGTTTATTTGGCACTTAACAAATCTCAAGAACGGTTTTCCTTTAACTCACTGAACAACTTCGCATAATTGGCACAGAATGTTTTAGTCCCAATCACTGCTAACTTTCACATTGGCTTTACATTGACTTGAAATTTGTAAATGAAATTTTATTTTGCAATGAATGTGTCCCAATTAAGTGGAATCCACTGTATTAAATTTGCTTATTTTGTATGGAAAATTTCTAAATTTTATTTTCAGGAAGATTAAACGTTACTTTATATTTTATGTAAAGTTTTAGAACAATCAAAAACATTTCTGATTGCCATTTCTTTGTTTAATCACACTGCATAAATACTAATTTTCAAGATTAGGAGCAGATTAAGGACTTTGCATTTATGATGTAATAAATTATCCTGAAGAATGGGGAAGGATTTTAAACTTAGCAGGCCACTTATGTTTTAGTAAATTGGTTTGCAGATTTTTGTGCATAGTTGGATCGAATACGAATTACGTTAATAAGAACTGACATGTAATTAAAATAGCAATAAATTAAAATTAAAATTAAATATGCACGTTTTAGCAGTTTCTATATGGCCAAATATTATATTAAATTTTAATAAAAATTTTACTTATTTTATTATATCGGCATTTATATTTATATATATGGTGGATTCCAGTTAATTGAACACATCGTAACCACTTTTGCCCAATTAAGTTAGGAGCCATTCCAATTATATAAAGTTCTACAAAAGATTCAGAAAGGTAGAATGCCCTTTGTTTTTGCATTGCACGTGGAAGAAAACACGAGCCACATTCAAAAATTAAACTAAAATTAGTTTCCTTTCAAATTTATGCTTGTTTACATCAATTTCCATTGCAGTTTATATTGAAACTGCTCTTGAAAGTGATGTAAACAAGCTTTAAACTGAAAGAAAACTAAGTTTAGTTTAAATGTAGAATGGTATTAGCCTTTTTCTTGGTTGCGAGACATCGCGAGACTTCCGGCGGATTGCAGCTTCCAATTCAAACTGAAAACGAGGCTTTGGCGGGAAAAAATAGATTGCCAGTGCTACGTTCTGATGGAAAAAGCTTAAGAAATCGCGTTAAAAGATAATAAAAAGCTAATCTAATGGCAAAATAAGCTTTAAACAGCTGCTAAAAGGTAAGAATGTGAGATAAAAATGTTCATACAAACTTAGAAATCATTATTTTTATTTTTACTGAAAACGCCATGAGTTGAGGCCATAGGATTGGAGGGTACCCGCCATAGCCTCGTTTTGAAACAGCACTGGGCGCAGCCATTGTCTCGCCAGATCGCGTTGTGAAAAAGGCCAATAGCTACTAACTATTGCATTTACTAAACAACTGAGATAAATTTGGAACAGATGAAAGAAAAATATTGTCCTAAATTATTTGTGATAAACATTTATGATAAATATTTTTCTTAGCTCTATTGATTTTTTTTGTAAATATCAAAAATAAAACAAAGTCAAAAATTACTAATTTTTTGCATCGCTTACTAAATGAAATCTATGATGATTTTACTGGTAGTTACAATCATACTATTACGTCATGATTTACTCAGCAATAGCCTTCACAAACATGCCATTTAGCAGTAATTAATATCCTGCATAAATAAATAGCTTTTGTTCCCAATAACACAAGCAAATTTCGCTTATTTTCTTCATTTCTTTTCATTCTTTAAGATTTGTCCCAAATAAATGGCTGTTCCAAAAACCAACATCCAAATTAAAATCTGAAATCCATTGCATAATCAAACCTCGCTTTCAAAGCTAGTCAGGCTAATGTTCCTGAAAAACGACGCAAAACGGAATGCATTGAAATGCCCACAAAAAGACTTCTCTCCGCGTCATTTCTTTGTTCTTCAAACGACGCAATTCGAAGACAATACATTTCGAGGTATGAATGTAAAAATCAGAAATTCAAGAAAATTTCTCATTAAAATCTCATTAAAATATTCCAATTCAGTATTTATTTTGAATACCTTACTTTGGGTATCAAAGTAAAGTTAGCGATCTCGCTTAAAGCGAGTGAATAATCAATATAAGAACCCAGCGCATATTTACATTACGTGGTTCGCTAACATATACAATATTTGCTATTTCACATCCAGATGTTTTCCCTCTGCTGAACTAAGGAGAAAATAAATTCAGACCGCTGCGCTTTTATACCCCCTGAATTTATCCTGAAAACAACTCGACGAGTCAAACGTATAATTTTCAAAGTGCTGTTTGTGTGAACCGGGGGGTAAACTAGTACTCCAATTCTAGTTCAAACCCATCTGCGTGTAAAATATGATTTTGTGAGTTACGCTTGCACTCAACTTTAATTTACAATTCTCATTTCAGCAAAAGGGATCGAATAAAATCCACAAATGTCCATTTATAGATATAAAGCAAATTTCAAATGTGATTTGCTAAATCAAATCCATCGTGAAAGGCGAAAATAAATAAAATGTGATAACACAAACCTCATCGACCGAAGTTGTACTGAACCGTGGATCCATATCGCCGCAGCCTTTAAATTCAGCAGATTCAGTCGAATTGAGTCGAATGCTTAGAAGAGGCTTTGTAGTTTGGATTCCTGCTGGTCCTAATTGTGACTTAAATGCGTTGTATCCCGTGAGAGCAGACTGAAATAAAAGATTATTAATTATTTTAATGTCTTAGCATGAATAATTTATCTTCTTCGAAGACAGTTTGCGGAGAACAAAACTTATAACTTATAAATTCGATGTTATATTTATAAATAGTCAGATTTATAAATAACATGAAATTTATAAGTTATAAGACATAAGTTTTGTTTTCCGCAAACACTCTATTATTATTATTACTGTAATCCGGATTATAACTCGCATCTAATACCCAACAACTGATCCACTTTCAAGTATCTCATCCTTAATTCCAAGTCATCCTAGACTTTGTGTACTTTCGGTTTCAATCTAAGGTATAGCTCATATTTCGCTAACAGGTATATCTTGTTACAATAAACCTCAAGGGACCAGAAAAACCATTGCTATATGGGCATTTTCGTTATAACGAGATCTATAAAGGATTCCTATTACGACTGGGATACGAAAAACTTTCGTTGTAATGAGATTTGAATATTTTTAATTTAGACGTTTCCTTTTATTTTATCGATCGTTCCAGTTCATTATTCTAATGGTCGATATATTTTTGGCTAAGTAATAGAGAGTTTGCGGAGAACAAAACTTACGTTTTATAACTTATAAATTCCATGTTAATTATAAATCTAACTTATATTTAACATGGAATTTATAAGTTATAAGACATAAGTTTTGTTTTCCGCAAACTCTCTATTATCAACTTGTTTTGCCAAGTTGCCAATATTTGCATTTTAGCAACCAATTCAACTTATTTATTTGATCCTGAATCAATAGTTGATAAATATTTGGCCATCATGTCGAGAAAACATTTGTAGAGGAAAAAAGTTGAGTTTTACTTACAATGTTTGCGGAGTCCAAGCCTTTTGGTAACTGCACTTTAATATTTCGCATTTCTTGAAGTTTCTTTTTTATTCTGAAACAGATCAATAAGATTGGTTATTTATTTTTTTATCTATGTATTCTGCTTGATAAATTCTGTCCTTGAATAAACTTTATGGATTACATTTTTCTATTCACTGATTTGCAGTGTTTACTAGATATTGGTTTGTTTGCTTCTAAGCAATTCTGGACAAACTTTCAATCGATTCCTAATATTTTATTCCATCAACAATTTTTTCTCCTTGCTTTTTTTATTCTTTTCAATGTCGAATAAATTCGTTATCTAAGTCGTCTGATATTGAAATTCTCTTATATATTAAGCATTTTCCCTGTTTGTTAAGTATATAAATTGTGATATATTACTGAAAGAAACTAACATGTACCATGTCAATTTGATTAAATGCCAGAGCGTTTTATTAAAAGTACTGTACTGTGAAGCAAATGGAACTAGGTCTTGTTACCTCTTAAATGAAAGCTCTCAACGATTTGTGTTCAAATTACTGGGTTGAAAGGATCAAGCAACTCACAAAGCACTCAAATTCGACTGTTAAATTTTAAAATACAAACACTCGATGTGTTTTGCCTTTTGGTCTTTTATAACATCAATCACTTGCTCACGTATGGTGTCATATGCATTTAGTAAGCATGACAAGTTGGATTATCATCTCGTTCACTTTCATTGAAAGTTTAGTACTGTTTAATACTCTGTTAGTATTCTTAAATTATAAAATTTCATCATTTATACTATAATCAGAATGGATATATAGTAGTTTCCCGATTATCCAGTGTGGTCAGGAAATTGATGTGACGGATAATCGACTTCCTGATTATTCGGGATAGTCGGGAAATTGACTGTCGTGGATAATCAATTTCAAGGATAATCCGCAAATATAAATTTTGCATTATTAATATGCATAAACAATAAGATTATCCAGTAAACACATTAGAGAGTTTGCGGAGAACAAAACTTATGTCTTATAAATTATAAATTCTATGTTAAATATAAGTCAGATTTATAATTAACATGGAATTTATAAATTATAAAACATAAGTTTTATTCTCCGCAAACTCTCCATTGTATTTATGAAAGTACATAAGAAAATGTGTTTAAAGTGATAAAGGAAAGCAAAAAAAAAATTGTTTTTTGCATCATCACTCCTCTGAAAAATTTGAACTTCACTTCTCTTAGAAGTCAAGTAAGCCAAAATGCCCGGCCCGTAAAACGGCTTGTCGTCCGTGCGCTGATCTTTTGAGGGAAGTCAGTCGAACGGTGTGCGGAGAGCTGACGATCGGTCTTTAGAAAGAAGGATGCAAAGTTGCCGAGAAGCTGGTAAAAGCAGTGACTTGGAAAGCACGCAACTGACCACCTCTCCGATGCATTAAAGACATCACAGAGACATATTGAAAATTTTGTCACTTCGGAACATAACCCAACCTAAAATTTTAGACCCAGTTAAGCCGCATCACAGATAATCGGGAATCTACTGACTAAGCAATTACAATACATTCCAGCTTAAAATTAAAATATCGTTGTCTTTTTTCATTATTTTGACTTAATGGATAATTAATAATGGTTTAGTATTGATTTGCACTAGTAAAAATTTTGTCTATACTATATTTAATTCCAAGGCAAATTATTGATTAAGTGATTAGAACCAGAAGTAAATAAACTCTAACTTTATTTTCTTCTGTTAGAACCCGTTGAATGCTGAAATTATCACCCAAATAGAAAATTAAGTATAATTTTATCACATAATTATCTCATAATAGTATAATTTTATCACATAATTATCTCATAATTTTCTGTTCATGAGTGGTGATTATATCCCGAATCATTTTGTTAGTTCTTGTTGTTGTAAAGTTCCCCATGCATATGCCATAATAATACAAACCTAATTGATTTAATTCAAACAATTCTTGGCTTCTTACTGGCCAATGTTTGATCGTTTATACTGGTTCCAGAAATCTTGAATTTTATGATTCAAGATTTCCACTTATGAGTATTTATGTTGTCATCATTTTTTATTATCAACTTTCATTATTAAATTCTTCACGAAACCAAAATACATTTTAGACAATTTTTAATGTTTTTATTTAAACTCCAAGAATTTAATGAAAAACTCTAGAAGAATCCAATTAAAATTCATAAAATGAAAAACGTCCAAAATATTTTGTGCAATTTTGTGATACCATGGTGATAGGTGACACTTTGGCTGACGTGCAGAGTGCGTACTGAGGTGATGCAGCTGTACGATATCAATGAATTAACCAACTACATCGACTGAATTATTGATTTTACCATCAATAGAAATTTACCTCAGGTAACAAAGAAATTGAGCAAATGAAAAAATTGACATTTCGTACTCAAAATGGGTAAAAAGCATTGAAATGACGTCATACCAAAGCATTCAATCTCGATTTTTGAAGTATTGCGCGATAGTATTTGTGATCCCTTATAGGGTTGCCACCTCCAGTTCAATTTTCAATTACAGTTTTTGAAATCAGTAGTTAGATTGAAGTTTGAAATGTTATTTGATATGGATCACACTACTGTACTTAAAGAGTTATTTACTTTTAATTAACCTTCAGTTATCTGAGGCAATTTTCAGATTTTACAATTACTTTATTTTTTCATTTTGAATCACTGGTGAAAAAATTTCAAAGGATAATATAGAATGCTATAGAATGTTTCAAATTTCAAAAATCGCATAGAATTATATTGAATTTTGGAAAGATTCTATAGCATTCTATACACATATTCCTCCGAAAGTTTTCACCTTGGAGAGTTGGGTTCAAGTTTATTTTTAAAGAAAGACTGAATACACCAATAAAATAAATAAATTTTAAAAAACGGACAGAAAAGCAATATTATGACAAGGAATGGAAAAGGAAAAGAGAGTCAGGTTTTATTAAGTTAGGTTATGGTAGTTCTGAATAGTTTAGTACAGTCTGTTTCAAAATAGCCACAATTTTCATGTGTTACTGTGAAGTATTTTTTGGCATATAATAATTCTATGTTAAATATAAGTTAGATTTATAATTAACATGGAATTTATAAGTTATAAAACATAAGTTTAAGAGATATGTTTTGTTCTCTGCAAAATCTCTACTGTACGTCTTTATAACTGATAAATTCCACGTTAATTATAGGTCAAATTTATAATTAACACGGAATAGAATCCATAACCATGTAGTCCATCTAAATTTCATTTTTTCAGTGACCTTTCGCCTTTAAACTTTGCCAAACTGTCATATAAAACACGAGTTATAATAAATAACTACCACTTTTGTAGTTGACAAATCCTCACTCGTAATTAGCGAAAAGGCAAGTCGTTTATTTCTGCCAGCACTTTCTTTTCTCCACTTTATTTTGTTTGCCCATAATTTTCTTGTTTGTCCACACATTACCTACAGCTGTTTAGAACGCTGAATTAGAAGGCAGCAATTTCTCTAAAAGACTTCTCTGCAGCATGCAATTCCTAGTTTTTGAATATCATTCTCTTTCAGCTCTGTATTTCATGCATGATGGTTAGTACAATTTCAGTCATAAATTTTAAATTATAAATATCATCATGACATTTAAGATAAAATAATCACAATAATGAAGTCCAATTGTAGTTTTTGCTTTAACATTAGCATAAACCAAAAAATATATATCTAACAGTTAAAAATGCAAATTAGGATAAAACACTTGAAATAACTGTTAGATTTTCACAAAAATTGACTTCTATCATTATTATATGCCAAAAAATACTTAATTTCAAAGTGCAGGATGTATCTTAAATATAATTTATAATACATGAAGCAGATTGTAATACCAAAAAATATGACAACCCTAAATCTCAATAACCTTATGTTGATGCGAACTCAGTTCATTGAAAAATTTCATTTACAGCAATATTTAAATATTCTAATTGCAATCTTTATCTTGCCAAAATTTGCATATTACAAAAACAAACTCAAATGATGATTTCAATAAATATTTTCAACAACTTCAGGCAACATAAGTCTGCAAATGATTTTCATTTGCAATACATAAATAAATAATATTGCAATTTACAGCTAAGGGCGTAGGATTCCAACGGAATTGTTTCGAAACAGATCTATTTCAACAGAAAGTATACAAAAGAATTGCAATTGGAATTTAAATATGAATTATTTGAATTTCAAATATTTCAAAATATTTCAAACACGATATTTTAAGAAACTGAGATCAAACATTTCCCATTCCCACTAGAATGGGGAGTGTGATGCTGTGAAGAATGTGGTTGTGGAAAATGTTTGCCAAGTGTGTTCACTACAAAAGCAATCTGGTTTAATTAAATTTATATTTAAAATATCTTGTCAAACAATTCCTCCTGAAACAAATTGAAGCATCTCTACACTCAGAAATTTAAAGTACACAAACTTATAAATGATATAAAGTTAACCACTTGTAAAAATATCTTTTAGAATAGCTAAACGGCATATTGTCTTTTTAAAAAGACAATTTTTAAACTTAGTCTTTTTGAAACTATTTAGAGCACCCAGTTCGAAACAAAAATCGAACAAAAAAAAACCCTTTTTTTTTCTGGACTGCGTTATATCAAAATCGTGTATAAACAAAATTTGATGTAATCGTATTTATAACATTTCCATTCAAAAACAATCTGTTCTAAAGTTAGAACAAACAACAAGGTCGTATAGGGAACACATCAACATGATGTATTATTATTCAATTTCTAAGCAATGCAAGCACGTGCTTAAGCAACTGCATTGCTGTACAGCAAAATAATAATAAATTCAGAGGGTCGGCTTATTAAACTTTTGGCGGAAATTCGGATTGAACTTAAAAATTCTACGTTAATTATAATTCACATTTATAATTTATATGCAATAAGATTAAATTTATTCACACTAAAACTTTCTACTAGAGATGACATTTAATGGCTGACCTGTAGCCTAATACAAGACATTTTAACTTTGAATGCACCTAATGAACTCAAATAAAAACATGACAAGTTTGTTATTCAGCCTGCTGGGAAAATTTTCGAAGGAAATGCTTATTAAGTTATTAATTGTAAGGTAAACAGATAATATAAACGCTTAACAAACAATAAAACGTATAAATTGCAAATTAATTATAACTCAAATTCGTTATAAACATTTTGTAACTTTTGTTAAAGTTACACTCTTGTAAAAATTTACTTTAAAGTTTAAGTTTGATTAATCTTTACACAACAAGTATAAACAAAAGTTTAAATCAATAACTTTTTTTTGTCAATTTTCAAAAGAAAACAAGTTAAACCTTTAAAAGGTTACGAGGCCGATCTGTTTTCAAAACAGTTCAGCCTCAATTAACTTTTCTAGTAAGTTAGAAAGTATTAATAAATAAATTAATAAATAAATAAATAAATAAATAAATAACTTCTAGCAAGTTATTTCATTCAAATTATGGTATTCGAAGAGACAATCGTCGTGTACTAACACTACTATCCATTCCTAACTGATTTCTGTATTACAAAGCACTTCAGAGCAAAGTAAAGCTTGTCAATTGATCTAAACTTATGACTTATAATTGAATCTTAAATTAGATCTGCAATTAAATCAATCTGTGAATTGTTAATCACAAATCTGAATTTCTTATTCAGAATGCAAATGTCATACCCAACACGCAATTAATTCTGCAATGATAAACAACCGCGTTTTAAACTTTGTTTCGTTTAGTTTTTATAATCTTAATTCATTCAAAATGGGAGTTAATTAAGGAAATTTGTATTTGAATAGTAGCGCTTAATAATTTATTCAAAAAATTTCCTGTAAAAATATTGCCATACCAGTTTTCTGCAGAGAACTTCCCTGCAAAACTCAATTTTAAAGTTGAAATGTTTTCATACAATTTTCTTTGCTTGTTACTTTCGCACTGGGTGCCATCTCAAGTTGATTAAACAATACTTTAGAAGTTTCTTCCAAGTCACAATTTAAAACTTAAATAACACATCAAACAGTTGCATCAATCTGATTTTGTTCTCATTTAGTAATCCTTTGTTTAAACTATTACATTTATTTACACTTTATTCTATATTAAGTCGTTAAATAACCTCGCTCGCTAAATGAGCAGCTATTTATCTATGTAAACATTTCGTGCATAATCCAAAATTTAAAAAAAAAATTAATAACACGAGCAATTTCGTGTAATTCTGTTTACGTTCAAAAACCCGTGAATTAAAATAATTATGTTTTGGTTCAACGCATAAACTCGGACCGATCTATCAAAGCCGAATAAACAAACCGTCAATTTTTTTTTTTATTGAGATCACTTTACCGTAAATTAAAGTTTTTAACCTCTCCTTAAATCCAGCGTGAAAACATTGGTTATTGATTTTGTAATTTTTCGCAACACGTTTCCCCAGGTACAAAGCAAAAAAGAGAACGTGAAAAAACGTTACATCTAACAAACTCTCTTCTCTTTTTCACTTTTTGCACGCTTTTTCTATAATAAATCAACTCACAAACTATATTTTAAATTCCTACCTTTGACAACAACACGTGAAAAGACAGATAAAGAAGAATAAAACTGCAACACCGAAAACACAGATGACTATGAGGATCCAAAAAGCAAGAGCTGCAAATAAAGAAATTGATATGTTAAATAAAAAAAGGGATAATAATAATTATGCGAGTCATGAAGTACTGTATTATAATTGAAAAAGAAAAATGATACGGTGAAGTAGCAAAAAAAAAACCTAATTAGTAGACATGTTTTCAAAAAATTTAATTGCATCAATCTCTTAATCAACGTATGAACTCGATACATTGTCATTAAAAAATAATTTTAGGAGCAAATAAATTTTAGAACATAAAAAGTACTCGAAAATTCAAAATATCAAATTTATTATGTCTAAAACGTAATTCGGTATAAATTAATTGTAATTGATGTAAAATATTAATTACAACTTTAAAAAAGTAATTATAATTCAGTATTTCAGGTACGCTAACAAAATTCTAATATAAAAGTGAGTTAATTATTAAAAAAATAAAAAATTAAAGATAAAAATTCTATAAAACTATAGTATTAATGATTTTATTATCAAATAACTGCCCAATCCCACCTTGGACTGCTTTTGGTGAGCAAGAATGGCCGACTTGTTTACTGTTCAAGCCGTCGATCATTGTCGTCTGAGCACGAATCGTAATATTGTACTCGGGTCCTGGGATTCTATCGCTGCTCTCTTTGCACGGAACGGGGAGTTCCACGAATTGCACTCGTCTACCATCGTCTTGGAAACCCGATTGGCGATTGTCCACTCGCTGGGTCTCTTTATCAAACCACGAAAAAGTGATGACCCAGCCAAGAAGAGGTCCATTTTGTTCCAACGGATCGTCCCACTCGATTCGAACATGAGTCGCATTAACCGAAATTACGTTCGTGATGTCGGGAGCACTGGGAACTGGAATGAATAAATTAGAATTAATAAAAATAAAGTTTAGGGTTTATGAAAGTGCGCACACTGCAAAACTAAATTCGACATATTTTTTATTTTAAAAAAATGAAAAAAAAATTTTTTTCTTTAAATTCAGATTGATTATCGATAAGTCATTTTGACTTCAAATCCTCCAGCAATTTGTTTATAAAAACAAAAAAAATGTAACCTCATGCTGTCCAATTACTCGTACCATTACATCCTTCAAAAGATTGACTTTTCCAATTACAGTCACATTACACACGGTTGTTTTTTCCTTAAGGGACGCATTTTAAATCCCAACAGCACAAAGCAGTTCCCAAATCCTATAGAGGAAGCGGCTGCATTTGTTTGTGCAATTAGTTCTAATTCCTGATTCCATTGCTCGTAGCAATCGCATGATGCATCAAACTATAAAATTTAACTTTGAATACAAAATCTGGTATAATTCTGACCCCGAAAATTAAACTAACTTAAGCTTTACGAGTTTTCTTGCAATTAATTGCACTTACTGCCAATGCTAGTTGTTTCGTTGAGCGATGCCGACAGTGGAGAACAGAAATCAGCTGAAGTGCATGCTTCAACTTGAATTGAGTAACGCGTGTAGCATTTCAGTGGAGTTAATAGGAAGTCATTTCCTGCTCTCGACACTGGATGAGCCCATCTTTTCCCGTTGACTCGAAAACGATATTCTCTGATAATGCCGTTGGGGATTTGCGGCGGCTGAACGGATAATAAAATGCTGTTGTTGGATACGCTGGTAATACCTAAAACACAGCGGTCTTCCGGAGCTAAATGAAAAGTAAATGAAAATAAAAACACCGAATAAAGCGACCATTACGAGTACAGAATCACGTTTTGCGCTGCAAGTAAATGTATTAAAGTTTTATTTTATGTTTAGGCCGAGTCGATATAAAAATGTAAAACTGAAATTTAATTAATTTGACAAAGTGGAAAAGTTTTCTCCGAATATTGACATGCCCTGAGGTTGGCATCTCCCAGACTGAAATATGAAAATCGTTATCGATTCGCTTTAAGAATGCAAAATAAGCAACTTAAATGCCAAAAATAGTAATAATGGAATCATTAAAAATTTTTAAAAACCAAAATATGATTTTTTATTTTCTTTTAATAAACACTAACTCTCGAAGCGACTTTCATAAATCATGCACCCACAAGTGAGGATGGCATTTACCGAACCACAACCGTGATTTTCCTCTAGGGCTGTCATGAATCCATTAAGAACCAAAGCTGACACCGGAATCATCAATTCTCAGTTAACATTTTTCCAATAAGTTGAGCGCTTATAAATATGCAACGAGGCTAATAAATATGCCAGAAGACTCTAGTTTTTACCTCCTTCTTCAGTTTTAACAAAAAACGGATTACTTCTTTCTCCCTCTCCAACTTGAGTGACGGCTGATATGTAAAGCTTGTAATTCGTAAATGGCTGAAGCTTCTTTAGCGTATACTGAGATTCACGAGGATTAGGCACAAACTGCTGTAACTGTTTGTCATCTACATCACAAATTCAACAAGAATTTACAATAAATCCTCAAAAATTGTAAATTTATCTCATACCTGAACACGTCTGCGTGACATTATCAAACTTGCAATAATAAATATTAAAACCCTGCATAATTCCGTATCGTTCGGAACAGTCAAGCCGCCATGTCAGCGCAATTTCGTGCGACGTCACACGCATTATAGAGATTCGTGACATTTTCCCCACATCTGAAATAACAGAATATTAATTAAAGTCTGAATTTAAAAATCAAAACAACATTTACTCACCTCCGTTGTAAGGAACAATGCAAGGCGCCCAATAGAGCCCACTGCTCCTGCTTCCTATATTGGCTGCTACCGCAAATTTGTAAAGAACATCACTCGACAAAGTTAAATTTACACTGCTTTGGCTTGTATCCACTGTCAACCAAGTAACGTTACTATTGTTACAACTTTGTCCGTGATTAACGCCGTACGTCCCACACCAGAACACTGTATAATTATTCACGAGAGTCGCTGTTTTGTTTGGCCATTGCCAAGAGATTTGATAAACAGAATTGCTGAAAAATACAACGCCGACGTAATCGGGGGATGGAGGCACTGAAATGTAAAATGTACGTTTGATTTAATAAGTATTTAGCAGGAAAGCGTTAAAATACCTTCAGATGCACGGCCAATCGAAATGTAAGCAGTTTCCTTAGACCTGCCGACTTCGTTTATAGCTACGATTCGAAATACATAGTGTGTCTCCTGTTCTAAGTTCTTAATTATGGCAGAATTCTCTCCCTTATGTGTGAACGTCAGATTTCGTTGTAATCCTTCCTCTAAAGTATCAATCATATATGTCATTTCATTTCCATTCCAAAAAATCTTTGGTAGTGCCTACAAATACGAATAATTTAAATTAATTCACATCAAATTAACGCACAGTCAAACCCCATTACAACGAAATCGCAAAATTTTCAACATCTACCGGTATGGGGATTATGAATTTTGAATTCCTTTGTTTTAGCGAGGTTTTCGTTATGAGCGAGTTCGTAATATCGGGGTTCGATCGTATTTTTAAAAAAAATATTTTACCTGCCAGTACAACGTGAGATCTCTACCGTTAATTGATTTCATTTGTTGAAAGCCACTCAAAGTAGTATTTACAAATCCGCTTGGAACTTTAAAAAAAATTAACAAAAATCAATTTTTTATTGAAATTTTATTTAAATTGACTAACCATCTTTTGGCGTTTGTTTTTCAATATTTGCAGGGTCACTCCACTGCGTAGTGTTTGAGATCCCCGATCGTGCGTATACGCGAATTTCGTATTTTGTGTTTGGTACCAAACTGGACAAGATGAGTTGCGTTACATTAAGACCAGCGTCCACACTCTGCAAAATAAAAAATAAAATAAAGCAAACTTAAAGCTGAATGATTTGATAAGTATTTACAGTCCAATTTTGATTCCAAATCGATTTGTACTTCAACCGATAAAAAAGCATCGGCGGAAATAAGCTCATCCCGACGGGGGGTTTCCAACTGATAAGCAGTCTTCGAGGATCCATCTCCATAGCCAGTAAATTACTCGGTGGACTCGGCAAAACTAAAATTACAATTACAAATAAATTCAATTTCCAATTTAGAAATAAATTACTCACCATCTTCGTAATGATTGAATCTGTAATGAGTTTTCGTAAATCCAAACTCATTTTCACCTTCTAATATAAAATAAAAGTGTTGTACAGTTTGTCTATATGGAGGAATAGTTTGATCGCTGTAAACACATCCTGCACGACCAGGTAAATATTCAGGACATTCGGTCTGGGACCTAATTAATAAACAAAAGAAAAAAGTCAAATAAAATTTAATAAAAATACCGCATCCAATCCAAACATTCTTCAATAAATATGTAATGTAAAGGAAATTGCATTTCGAATTTTAAAGTTATGATAAAAATGTAAGAAAAGAAAGGGGAAAACAAGAATCAATTCTTTATTTCCTGCTTCTGAATTGATCCATGAACTTTAAAAAAAGAAAATTTAAATTTTGGTTATTGTATGAGCGAACAGGTTCTGAAGTAAGGGGCGAGGCACTAAATGGAGGGTGGGACTCGCCTCACCTCAATATTTTGCAAACCTGGCAACCTTGACCAAATTTATTCAATCAAACGCCGCCTTTCATTATAATTGCCCCATTTATATCGGTAAAGACATACCAAGTTCCAGAAATAATAGAAACATTATAAACAAATCATAATTTATTCATACACATCAAGATGTGTACAAATATTATGATTGCATAAACAGCGTTGAATAAAAACATTGTAATTTAATTTTGTTATTTTAGCTTTCAACAACTAACCTTTGTAATCTGTAATAGAACGACCACTTTGTACGAACAGGATTATAAGGCAATTTCCAGGTACACGTTAAATTTTGCCAATTCAGAGACAAACATGTAATGGTTACATTCGCAGCAGGAGTATCTGTAATAAAAAAAAATATAAAAACAAAAATTTTTTTTACTTTTTTTAAAATTTATAATGTTAAAAAAATTCTTACATCCAATCCTGACAAAATTGTTACAAATTGTAGGACCGCCTTTGGCTAAACACGAGTAAAGCGCTCTGTCTTGTACTGTATTTGGTATCCGTAACTGAGCAGTTCGATTGTCTAATACTGTTATGTACTTTCTGTCGATGATTGAATCATTTCTAATCCAGTTGATATCATTTGATGTTACAACACCGTTGTAATCTTCATTCAGACTACAGTTGATAACTAAATCACTCCCAACGAGAAGGTCAATATCCCCCATGGGAGAAACAGCTGAAAGATTGAGAAATACAATTGACATTAGTGGCATTCAAGGAAACAAGAGAGCTAATATGACTACCAAAAACAAAGTTCTTAAACAAATTTTCATTCATTGAACATCGAATTGTAAACAACTGTTACAAACCTCAATCAAGTTAAAACCAATTTGGCCATGTAATTAAAGATTTTAAAAAATGTTGTACGAATCAAATAACACTTCAAACAACTACTTAACAGTAGTTTATTGGCAATTAAATAAAAGTTATTTTATATTTTTTTGACATTTTCAAAAATTTATCTCATTTCTCTTTAATAAAGCATTAATTTCATTTAAAGACGTCATCAGGTTTAACACTTCCTGCAACGTGTGGACGAAAAACAAGCGTCACACACAGTGATAAATTACATGTAATTTATTAATATTGTTTTATCCTTAATTTAAATCTTATTAATCGTCGATCTGATAAGAGATTTGCAAGAATTCTTAAAACCCAATGATAACTAATAACCGAAAAGAAAAAACAAATTATTTGATTTACTTGGAATATTAATTATGTAATTCTTTCCTAATAAAATATTGCATTCGTTTATTTCCCTCACATTGTGTAATGCTTCGAACATTACTAGAAATTTCAATACGGGAAGAATTGCGGGGGAAAAAATTCAATCAACATTTCTCAAAAAAGAAAAAAATTAAATTCAACGAAAAAAAAAAAAAGGGAAATTTAAAAAAAAAAAATTTTAACATAACTTTTAAAATATCCCTAACCAAATTTAGCTTCACAAAGCTTTAGATAACGATATCAAGCACGTGTCGAATACTCACTTCCTATACTCTTAATATCCAAAAAACAAGCATGAGTGATGGTGCAAATGACAGTTGTTAACAGCAGGATTAAGGTGTTCATGGCGAAGTTGAATTGTGAGCAAATGATCAATCAATCTGCAGAGATAAAAAAAATATAAATAAATACATACCTCCACGAATAAACCGTAAAAGACACAACATCTCAACCACCAAGTTGTTTACGAACCATTCCGAGCAAACAAACTACAGCGGAAAACTTTTCCTTCTGTGTAAACAGAACAATTTCCTCTCCCCATTCCTGTTTAACCCATACAACAATTTAAGACAAACAATTTTTAGAGTTTAAATTTAACCCCACGCATGACCGACTCTTAGCTCAAAATACTGCCAAAAATATTTGCTACAAACTAGAAAAACTGGTTATGCTAAATTTCTTATTTTTTTTATTCATTCGAATTATAATTAGATAATTTGAAAATGTAAAAAGAGAAACAAATGTAAAATAAAGAAATTTATGTTAAATAAAACCTTAGACAGATGTCACGCCTTAAATTCGACGATGGGAGATGAAAACGTGAGAAATTTGCATTTATTTCCACTTAAAATTCAACAAATGAATCGATAAATAAGTTATTTGATTCGTAATTGTTTAATTCATTTTCCAATGTAATCAAAAAATGTTTTTTTAATGTTCGGAGGGCACTGTACGAAAAAGCGTGACTGTAGTTTTTTTAGTACATTCTATTTAAGTCACATTAGAAATGCAGCGCACAAACTGTCCTTGATTCTAATTGATTGCACAAGGTATGAGAAAGTGTTCGCAAAAAATTTATGAAATTGTATATAAATTTATATAAGTTGGTGTAATTTTTGTTCTGAGATTTAAAGGGGATTTTTCAATTTAAGTCGTCAATTGTGATAAATTGGATGTTTTCAATTTGGATTTAATTATTCCAGTTTTTTAATGTTTTCGTAATGCCGTTTCTAAATTGTAATGATGAACAAACATTGCCAACATTTGATCAAGGTTGTTATTCTAACTTTTTGATTTTTTCTTGTTTTATTTTTACAATTTATACAATATTGGAAAATGTATTTTATAAAAAATGTTTTTTGCTCCAGGGAAAATTCCATATTTTCTTTATATTGGAGAAAAGTTGATTACGAAAAGTAATTTTAAAATAAATACACTTTCAATTTTGAATTTTTTAAAATAAATTCAATTTCAATTTTGAATTTTTTAAAATAAATTCAATTTCAATTTTGAATTTTTTAAAATAAATAAATTCAATTTAATATTTTATACTTTTTTCAATTTCTTATATTTTGTTAAGACCTTAGGCAATGTTTTTAAACACAAAACTAGTCTCATCCCCTTCCCGGCGCCAATGTTTTAAATATTCACAAAAAATTTGATATTACTCTCATAATTACACAACACAAAAAATACCGCCAAATCAAGTTTATTGCACAATTATTTGTGAAGTGTAAAATGTCGAAACTTCCTTTTAGCAAAATGTTTTTAAATGCTAATTTGACATACTTTTAAATACTTCAACCAATATATATCGATTCAACAGCAATAACCCTTTAAAAATAAATCTCATTAGAGTCTTTTACAACAACATCCTGTATTAATAGTAATAAGAAAATATTTGAAAAAAAAAATTACCCAACACCTGTCCATATATTTGACGCACAAATAGTAAACCGCAGACAAGTGTTTCAGTCAAGGTTATTTTCACGCATCAAATCAACGACATCAACAACATCACTTGACTTATTACCAAACAGATGATTACTCTTTATATATATATCAATACCCATCCATTTATCTCTCACATCGCGCTGACAACTTCATTTCGTTGCTACCGCGATGTAAATGCAAAGCAAATTAAAATTTACCAACAATTTACCGCTAGAAAAATCAAATTTACAAATATTTACAATTTTTGTAAATAATTTCTCTCGCAGTGATTAAATAATTAATTTTTAATCTCAAATTGATAAAAAAGTAAAAGAAAATTAATTACTTACTTAAAATATGTTGAATTAAATACGTCTGGCTCTAAAATCCATCTGTGGAATAACGAATCGTTAATAAGTTAATGTAAATTCATCACAAATGGCGACTCACGTTGTTCGTGGTTTGTCTTTTGGACTTTCGACTTAATTCATCCTTCAAACTGTTTCCCATCCTTACTCGAATGACCCACGCCGAATTCTATCTCGATCTTCTCTCCTAGAAACCAAACAATTCTCATTAACTAGAGTAAATCACTGGAACTGATTAAAGAAACAAAAATCAGGTTACAACATTTTGTTGACTTGATTCTATCACATAAATCAAAGTTAATAAAATTAATTTTAAAATTACCTCACATTTGTAAATTTTTGTAAATTTTTCTTAATTTCATTTCACGAGTTTTACTCGTAAAATAAACAGCAAAAAAAATTATTTTGTTAAAATGTTTGCGTTACCTTCAGGTGAAATTAAACGTAAAAAAAAAAAAAAAAAAAAAAAAATAATTCGCGCGAAAATGATAGGATGGGAAAAAAATACTTACAATTAAATAATTATGAAATACTCGTTTTTCTAAGAGCAAATTCATTAAAATTATGTTCCTGAGGAAATTTTGGCCCGTTTTCCGGTAGGAAAGGAAGTTGGCCTGAAAAAATGTGATAAAACTAAGGAAATGGACCGACCAAACTGTCAATGCATAAATGAGGAAAAACGAGGCAGCATGTACGCACAATTATTTTTTTTCTTTTTTCAAAAAAAAAAGGTCAGTTTCACGTCAACAATTCGTTTAACGTAATTTATATTTCAAAAATTCATATAATTTCAATTAAATAAATATAGAATCATCTTACTGGATTTAATTAACCATGAAATCGTATATAAAAAGCATAATACAATTGAAAATAAGATAATTATAGAACAATCTCCGATATTACAGTCATTTATATTATTACTATCATTTTTACCTCATAGTTCTTAGTACTGTAATTTAAACCATCAAACTCATCCACCCAAAAATTTTCAGAATAAAATAGCTTTTATAATCAATCTCGTTTGATATCGACAATCGATATCAAATTGAAGCCTTAAAACTTCAAAACAATTAAAATTTAGTAAACGTCATCTTCAAACCTGCTTGCTGGGCTTTCTATGAATTAAGCTGCTTTCCCAATAACACAAATGTAACAGTTAACAAAAATTGGACTGATAAGAACTGAAGTTATAAAACTCCGGCGTAAAATAAATCTCATCGATACAAACTTTTAGCTGTATAATAAAGTAATAAATTTACTTACAAACCTTCCAGCTCATTAATTGCGAACCAATCTTCTAATTAAAAAATGGGAATTAAATAGCACTGAATTGCAAAATAATTTCTGAGAATCGTCAAAATTGGTGAGTTACAGTTTTCGTTTCTGTGAAGAAAACGTCTGCCCTTTGCTCTTAATTGCTGAGACGAGGAAATGTGATGATTTCATTTGGATTGGAAGACATTGATAGGAATTTATCTGAGTTCAATTTCCTTTTCTCTATTACATTTACAATCCTCATTATCGTAATAACAAAATAATAAAAAATTTCAATGGTCTCATTAAAAGAAAAAAAATTATTAGTTTTTAATCAAATGTAAATTGCTTTACATTTTTATATAATTCAATTATTCCAATCAAGTGTTTTTAAATTTTCTTTTAATTCTGTCTTGATATAATTTTGAGGTTTATTTTATTATTTTTGTTTCTTGTTAAACTTTTCTATTAATTAGCCAACATATTATTCGTCATTTAATTGAACTCGTTTTTTAAAAATAATATTTACAATCAGTTAAAACTATAATAAATAGCATTATACCAATTACGAAATTACCAATTACAAAATTTTCATTATTCTGCATGCAACTCCCACATCATAATGATGTGATTTGAATTATAATGTGGTATTATTTGTAGGAGGAAATAAACACGGTCAGAAATAAAAGTTTCTTTTCAATTGTAATTTCAACTGAATTGCACAAAGTTTCGTTTAATGACATTAAAACCATTTTTTTCTATTTTTTTAAATTTTGACATGCGATTTGACTTTAAATTTGACGATAAGTACTCTCAAATAAATCCATGATGAAATTATTTATCAAAATTATGAAAGTGGTTCATGTTTATAAAAGTTTTATAAAAATGAACCACTTTCATAATTTTCTATCGTTCTATCTCTATTTTTTCCCAATGTCAATAATACGTGTAAATAAAAAATTCGACATCTTTCATTTACCAAAGTAACTGATTTTATTTATAACTCGGCAATCGGCGACGCACTGAGAAACCGTAAAACAATTTGAAAAATAATAATTCCAATTCAAATTAATAACACGTAAAAATCGCTCATTCTTTTTCATTGATAATTCTTTGTTACCATCAACTTAACATTTCTATTATCTACTTAGATGACTGTGAAGATAAAACCACTTACTATTATAAACCTTATCACTCGTTGTATTTATGTAAAACCACCTGATCAAAAGGCTGGAACTGGGATGATTCAGACATCTTCAAAACTAAATTTTATCTGTAATTAAAAATTATAATATAATAAACAAATTAATTTTAAAGTATAACTTTTTAACCAAGATACAAATCATTTTTAACAGATTAATTCAGACCAAATGATCCGAAGACTATCACGCTACTAATGCTACAGGCAATGTCACAATCTGAGCAACTGAGTCGCATTTGCGAAACGTGTTAGACCGAGTGAACAAATAGCCATAGCAACAGCTTTTCTTCTCTACCAAATAAAGGTACTAGTTAAACGCCCATGAAGACGACCAGATTTACATAACGACGTCATATGTAATTACTTTATAATAAATTAAAGCGTGTATAGTACTTTTCATAAAAAAAATTTCGAATTTAATTCGATTGTAATAGACAACAACGTAAAACACAGTAAAAAAAATCAATTTTGTTGAAAATAATAAAAATAAAATAAAATAAAATAATAAATAAATAAAATTGCTGTTGTTGAGAAAACAGTATGAATTCTGCTTTTTGTACACACTTTGAATATTTCATGCTCATTTGAATACCGCTTGTAAGTTTTCATATCTCTATTTATATTTTTTTAAAATAGAGTTAGGAAATCTTACAAACGGCATTCAAATGAGCATGATTCAAAGCAAATTGTGTACAAAAAGCAGTAACTCATACTCTCTTCTCGACAACAGCAATTTTATTACGAGATATTTGATATCAAATCTGGAGATGCTCTCATAGCAACCTCTTTTCTCGAGAAGAAAATAAGACCGAATACCATGGAAACGAATCGGGAAAAACAAATACTAAATTGCAGTCATAGGCGAACATAATTAAATTGTGACATATTAAGAATGATATTGTTCGAATATTAATTAAATTTATGAATGGCATGAAAAAACTGTTTTTTTCCATAAATAAACTAATTAATTTATGGATGGGTTTTATTTTCGCGATGTAAAACCGTTAAAAGGTGTAAATAAATACGGTACGTATATGATAAACGTCAATTAGGTCGCAGGGTCATTGAAATGAGTTTTTGGAAAGTGTAAAATAATAACTTACTTTCGCATCTGACATTTTTGAAAATATTTGTTCAAACCATTTTTAATTAAATTTGTACAAAAGTCAATTTTATAGATCATAAAAAGCGAAGTAAAAAACGTCTTGTGGATGAAAATAATGACGAAAACCCTTTAGTTGCTATTAATAAATTATCCGAATTATCCAATGCATTTTGTGCTTGAATCTCCTTTTTCTCGTTTATCTCGATGTATTAATCCGATAGTTATGTATCTTTTCTTCGCTAAATTGGCTAAAAATAACATTTAGGTACATACCGTAAATTCCGAGCACAGTGATCAATTCGCGGTTCACGACGCTTGTTTTTCCCGGGTTTTTTTTCCTTTTTCGTTTTCTTACATCGTGCATGCCTTTGGGTCTATTGAGTTAAGATATTACAAGCTCTTCTGTCGGTTGTGTTAAAAATTACAATGTATGAAAACAAGTTTCCACCAGCTACATATAAACGCTTCCTCGGTTTGTGAAACCCACGCTAGATTCCACTATTGACCGTTCTGTAGCGTGTTATTAAAAAAAGATAAATCGCGTGCGCCATGACGCGTGTGATACACGACGGAAGCGCCATATTGAAAGTGTTTCGATTATGATTGGCTGGATTTATAACTTAAATTTAATAATACAAAATATTGCATATTTTGCAACAATGTATTTATTCACCCATCTACAATGGCGATTATAAAATAATTTGGATTTTAAAGATAACAAATGTGCATTTTTTCTGAAACTTTGCATGTTATTTCATATGTGAAACAATTTTAGCTAAAATATAATTTTTTATAAATTTTACCATTTTAAAAATGGCAATAATTAAAAGACCAAAAATTTATCGCGTTAGAAACTCGAAAAATAAAATATTATACAAATGCATTTCGGAAGTGACATCACAACACACGTTGCTCTAATGGCGACGTATTTTCTATCCGAGTAACAAGTTGGTCTGCTTTTACTTGTATTTACATTTTTTCCATGCTACCTTTACACTCCAAAGACGGTGAATATAAATTAGGAAATGTACGCTTAAAAGATAAACTCTTCGGATGGTTTCGGTAAGTTAAGGAAGACACTCTTTGCGTACCGTATGTCGATTTCGATGTCCAGTCGTGTGTTCTGTGATTGCAATATCAATCAATGTTATATCTAAATGACTCTTTTTTCAGATTAATATTTTCGGACAAAACGTCTCGAAATCTCTTCCTTTTTCTACTTCTCAATTTCTCTTTTGCCTTCGTAGAATTGTTGTTTGGCGTTTGGACCAACAGGTAAAAAGTAATGTGGATGTAAAAAAATAATGATTTTATTTATATTTATAAAAAATTTCCCATTGCAATTGTTCTTTCAGCTTAGGTTTAATATCAGATTCATTTCATATGTTTTTTGACTGTACTGCATTGTTGGCAGGTCTAGCTGCATCTGTTATCACAAAATGGCGAGCGAATGAAAAGTTTTCCTACGGGTAATTAATTATTTGACTTTATTTTAAAAATGTTTAAATCCGTGATTTATTTACAGCTACGTTAGAGCTGAAGTTTTGGCAGGATTTGTCAATGGATTATTCCTGCTGTTCATCGCATTCTTCATATTTTCTGAAGCAGTCGAAGTAAATAAATAATGTGAATTAATTAATTGTAATAAAATTAATAATATGAAAAAATTCACTGTAGAGAGCGATTGAACCACCAGAAGTAAAACATGAACGACTATTTGTGGTCTCCGTCTTAGGATTTCTTGTAAACCTTGTTGGAATATTTGCTTTTCAACATGGCCATGGACATTCTCATGGTGGACATGGACATAGTCACGGAGGTCATGATCACGACCACAACCATTCAGTGGACACTTCTTCTTTGACGCACAATTTGGCCCAACATTCCAATAATGTCCATCCTCATTCGCATTCGCATGGCCACGAACATTCTCATGGTATTGCAAAAAAATTAAAAAATAGCTTTAAATTTAACGTTAAGTTTTTAAAATCTCCTTCCTCCAGATGCAGATGCTAAAAAACAACCTTCAGCCGCACAGAGTCAGATAATGCAAGGAGTCTTTCTACACATTCTTGCCGACACTTTGGGCAGTGTTGGTGTAATTGTGTCGGCTATTTTGATGAGCCAGTTTGGTTGGATGATAGCAGATCCAATTTGTTCAATGTTTATTGCTACTTTAATCAGTATAAGGTGAAAAAATTCATTTAATTCATTTAGAGAATTATAAAATTTTTTTTTTCAGTGTACTTCCACTGTTGCGCGATTCCGTTTACGTATTAATGCAAAGAACACCGAAACAATTAGACAATCTCTTACCTGGTTGTTATCAAAAGGTAAAATAATCTCGATAAATATCACTGCTCAAAGTAACATTGTGGCTTAATTAGGTGATGCAGTTAGAGGGAGTTTACAGTGTACAAGAACCACATTTTTGGACTTTGTGTAGTGAAGTTTTTATCGGAACAATCAAATTGGAAGTGAAACCAGACGCCGATTCCAAATACATAACGAGTCATACCCACAACATATTCACTCAAGTTGTAAAATCAATCGTAGTTTAAAAAAACATTTGTGAATTACCAATTTCTTCTTTCGCAGATTGGTGTTCGACAACTGTACGTCCAAATCGACTACGCGCCCATGTGACAAAAACCATCTTTAGGTGCCTATACGAATATTAAGCGGGAACTTTTAAAGGGAAATTTACTTAAATTAAAAAAGTTTATTTTGTTCGTTGAAAATAATTTTTTTTTCTAATCATGATTATAAAAATAAACATCATTTTTGCAGAAGTATATGCTTGTTTTATTTCAAATTTGCCAAAACCTGAAATTACTCGCGCTATTCAAGGCACCTTACCAGATTCATTTCAATGTTCAAATTTCACGGAATAGTTTAGACAATTTACAAATTTGATAACAAAGAAAAACTTCTAACTAATAAACGTGTCAAATGATTAAAACATCACTTAGCACTTTATAAACATAAGTGATTAGAATTTAACAGTGTGACGATTTTTGATTCCATTCCTACAGTTGTTTTCTTTAAAATAGAGAAATTAACGTTACTTGACATTTGAAACATGTGCGAGTCAATGTGTTGCGTTAACACGAAACTAAACTCAATCACTTATCTATATTTACTGTCCTAAGACTTAAACTTTAAAAAAATTATATATTTTTTAAATAAATTTCTTTATTTTATTTTTTGTATCCGGGAAAAAAAAACCAATTTTTAACCGAACCCAAAAAAAAGCGTATTAAAAATCTTATTGTTTTTCACATTCAACAAGTTATGAATATTCTTACTTTTACTTATATTTTTATGATGATGTGCATTTAAACATTCACTTAAGAAACAAATGTAAACAGAAAAAGGAGACATAAACAAAACACCCAAATATTTTTCTCGCATTTAAGATTTTTTTTTTTCCTTTTCGTTTTGTAATTTTTTTTTGGTTTTTGTTTTTTTTATGGAAATTTTTTTGTTGGTTACCCAAGAAAACATATTGTCATTCGGAATCAGAGGAGGTTGTTGAACACGAGTCATCGTCCAATTCGACAATGCTCGACGTTGTTGCAAAAGGGATCCTTTTCTTTGGACTCCACAGTGGACGCTGGATGATGTTTTGCTGGCGGATCTAATTACATTTTCAAAAAAAATCATAAATTACATCTCATATCACAAGAGATTTATACAAAAAACAACCTTTTTGCTCATATTCTCAAATTCTCTCAGCTCGTCTTCCGTAAGCGGTGCATAATCTTCATCTCCTGATCCTTCTTCTTTCCAACCCATTTCCTTAAGAAGTCTTCGTTCAGCCTCGAGTGAACTCGACAAAATTGGTTTCTCGGAACCCATCTCATTTTCAATAGATTTTCTCTGAACAATATCCTTTCCGTTCTGTTCCTTTTCCAACTAAAAATTAAAAAATACTTCAGTTTAAAAAAAAAAATTTTCAAATCAATATAAGTAATCGTATTACCGTTTGTACATCAACGTTCTCATCCTTTTCTTCAATCTTATCATTCTTCTGCTCATTTTCTTTTTCGTATCCGTTCTTCTCGTCTCTCGACTCTTCATTCCTTAACGTCTTCAAAAAGTCACTTTTTTTATTCCCCAGATTTTTCGGATGCGTCACAAAACGAGTGTTCAATATATCTAACTGTGGGGTCGGTGAGGATTGCCTTGAAATCTTATTACTACTAACCACAACTGAACTACTTTTCATGTCTTTACTAACTGGTTTTTTGGTCAATATATTTTGCTTAAAAAAATTAATCGATTATCAATAAATAAGATTTTATCTAATCAAAAAATTACTTACTTTAGATGGAACCAAAACGCGGTAAACAGAACTACTTAATTGGTTCTGCGAATTGGCTTTACTGATCACAGTACCCAAAGATCCGGCTTTCGGACTCGCCAAACTTCCATTCGAGCCACCAGTCATTACAGATCCTAAAAAATTATTTTAAAAATCAATTAAATTTCCAAACACAAATTTTCAGAATTTCTACCGTCAGCATCGCATTTCAGTCCCGACTCATTCTGAATTTTTTTATTAGACGTGTCTAAATAAATTTTAGTATTTCTTATTTTATCAACACTCCAAACTCCACCGTTAATGGTTGACAATGACATGGCCGTTTCGTCAGTCTCGTCGCCTCTTAAAGATGGCTATTTGTTGGGGGGGAAAAAAATTAAAATCAACAAATAAAAATTGACGATTAACTTACGAATTCCAAATCAAATCTGTCGGTTGAGCACTCATTTAGTTCTCTACTTCCCGCACTGTCTTTACAATTATTATGAGAGTTGCCATGTCGATCTGAATTCGCGTGCCGTTTCCAGCCATTACTCCGACCTCCATCGATGAAAGAATCATAAACGCTGTAGCCCTATTATCAAATAAATCAAATAAATATAAATAAATGAACCCGACATTGCAACACCGATAATAATATCTATGTTGTCTTTTCCTGTTATGATAAGATTAAAATTATTTTGACTAATTCAAATTAGTCAACGAAATAAAATTTAATTTACAAATAGGAAAATCGCAATTACTCTGTAAACTGTACTGTTGCTTTCTTGTCGACTTTGTGGCCTACGATTGAGCGAGGGCTGGGAACCGAAAGAGCGATGCGTTCCGATCTCCTCGAAACCACTATTGTAATACTGTGACTCGTCAGTGTCAATGGAATGATGTCTATGAGATGGGTGATGACGAGAAACCGTCACATCGTGCTGTCTTTCTCTTCGAGAATACTGTTGATCGCAAGATGACTGTCTTTGTCGGCCGATCAACAACGAGCCTTTCCCAGACATGGGGTCATCACGACGCGACAAACGTTCACTATGATAACTCGACTACGGAAAAATAAAATCATTGCAAATTAAAATTCACTAAGTAAAAATAAATCAAAATCAAACTTACGTGCGATTCTCCGGGTATCTTGAGCCAAGCTGGCGCGAAGTCATGCTTAGGGATAGAACTATTAGCCATCAGTGATATAAATAGAGTTTAACCATGATAGGCTGTAATAAAAAATTAAATTTTAATGCCATCAGTATTAAATAAATTCAAAAATCTATTATCTATGAAAGTAACGACTACAACAACAAAACGTAATAAATATTGTGTTCACCTAGCTTACGGTTGTAACCTATCCTTGAAATTGCCCAACAACTCTGTATTGTATATATTTTCTATTATTATTTTCTCTACACTTTTCACTATCTTTTTTCCAAGTATCTCAAAATAATTATAGCTTGAATAAACTCTTCATTTGCTACCTCATACTTTATTCCCAATTAACAATTTTAGAATTAAGATAGTTGAATTATAGTAGTGGTAGTAGTTGTACTTAAAAAATATAGTTGCCTAGCAACACAAACACTTTCATTAATAATCAAACCGCATTTTCACTAATTCAAATCTCAACTTACCTGATTTTTATTTACATAACGTTAGTAAAGTAAAAGAAAAGAATCACATAACAAAAAAATATTTTCTTTTCTTCGGAGAATTATAACTACATAATGGATGGGAAATATTCGAAAATTCTCTAATTCTTCATTGTTATTGTGTAGTAGACCTGTGAAATCAAACAAAACGTTTAGATAGGGTAAAGTTATAAGCATTTATTATTATTAAATGCTCTACGGCTCACCAACTGTTTGCTTTAAAAAAGAAAAACTTTCGGTAGATAATTTCCAGCAGGTTTTTTTTTCCTGTCGTAGCGCCTCAACTATGGAAAAAAATTGTTCTGACACGACTCAAAATCGACTTTTGTCACTTAATTTCTTTGATTTATAACTAAGACGAAGCAGTAGAATTCAATGTGTAAAGTGATTCGAATACATCCAACCTAAAAACGAACCTAAACAAGAGAAATTTTAACAGTTTCAACGTCTAAGCACGTTAACGAACATGGCGATCGTATCATAGCATTTCTTATCTCGTTTTATCACGAATTTCTGCGGGAAGTCATTAAAACTATTTTTTTTAATATTTCTTTTTATATATTAAGTATTCATGGAAATTTAATGTTAATTTTAAATTAAATAACTAAAGATAATTTTAAAAATAATTATTTTGTTGTTAAATTAGTCCCGGTGATGGCGCTGCAATTGATGTAATTCCGTATAATTCTATTGTATCAAGTTCTGTATATGAGGTAATTTGAAATGATTGATTGGTTGTGCATATAAATTAAAATACAAGTGTACAAAGTGAATATTATTTATTTAAAAATCCAATTCGAGAATTTTAAAACCATAAGTTGTTACGCCCGTGTTACGCGTTGTTACGTCAATTAGACTTTAATTCCATACTTTACCAGCAGAGGTCTCTAATTCTCGGGGTGAATGGCCGCCTAAACTATATTCCATTCCGGCGGCGCACAATTTGAACAAATATTACTCAAAATCCTGGTAAGCAAACCGTGTCATTTATACTATAACGTTAGATTCGTTTTTAACATCACTTTTACATTACCAGTAACATGATTTGTCCCCGTATTATGCAATTGCGTCAATCGACCCACGTTCTACGCAACCACATTCAGAAAACCGTACACACCTCTCAGGCCGCATTGTGTGAGGCAAAAAGAAAACAAGATAGCAATGAAGAACCGGGTAGAGATTCCGACGAGACCTTCAAAGAGAAAGGGTTCGGCTTTCCCTCCGACTACCTATCGAAAACTCGACGGGAAATCCCAACGTTTGCCGACTTAAAAGCGAAAGGCTTAAACGTAATCAAACCGGCTTTGCGGGAAATTCAGTACAAACTCTGGCAAAACTTGCCAAACAACCTGAACGATGTACAGAGACTTTTACAAGGCTTCACGCCGTTCTTGAGGGATCACTACGAGCGAGGTCTACGAGCGGTTCCCGATATGAACGAAATCAAGTCGACGCCGCTTCCTGTATTCGGTTTTGGTTGTGTGGGTTTAATTCCGTTTCTTTTGCCAACTTGGCGCTGCATGGCCGCGGGTTGTATCTTACCCGGGTGGGAGTTTATGCAGTTGGCGTACGGAGCTTGTGTTTTGTCGTTTGTCGGTGGTATTCGTTGGGGCGCGATACTCAAAGATCAACGCCAAATGAAGTTTGAACCCGGTGATTTAGGGTTGGGAATAGTTCCGCCACTAATGGGTCTCACGAGTTTAAGTTTGCCGCCTTTTATGGGGAACGTAATGTTAATGGCTGGTTTAACAATTGCGGCGTATATCGATTTGATTACGCCTGGATTTCCCAATTGGTACAAAGTGTTTCGTTTGGGGTTAACTGCAGTTGCTGTGTTTTCCTTGTTTTTAACTCTGTTTTTGAAACTGATTCTCCCGCGAAAACAAGTAGCTCGTTGATAACAATTTTTTCAATTATTTTTTTACGAAGTAGATGTAAATATCCAAAAAAATTGTTATTTTTGTTGTTAGGTAAAAACGTAAATATAATTATTTAAAATTGTTTATTTTCTTATTATTCAATTAGTTGCAACAGAATTCTACATGAAATGTGTACAGCAACAAAAAAAAAAAATTAAAATAGAGAAATTAACTGTGATATCTTTCATTGCACATTTACTGTACATGAAATAAAACAAAGAAATCTTTGATTGTGAATTTATATACAAGTGTTACATTTGCTGTTCAAATATGATAAATGATTTATGTTTGAAGTCATGAATTGAACCGCGCCAATGTCTTACGCCTCGAAAACTTAACCGGGCAGTTCCAATTAAATTTCAGTTAAGACTGGCCACTATTTAACTTGTGACTTAAAAATGAAATTTGAGATTTTCATATTGAGACATTTGGTGCAAAATTTATTCAAATTTACATTCCACTATTTTAAACTATTTTCTTTTAACGTTTTGCCAAAAATAACATGGCCAGTCTCGTATAAACGAAATAATATCAGTATCATATCTCTTCCCTAATACCAATTCCATAATTTTACAATAAAAAAATGATCAAATAGCGTATTACTGTACAAACAACTTAGCTTACGCCAATAAAAGGTTCTTAGTGCTGACACACCCCTTTATTGCCACATGATTAGTCCTGCCATTCAAGAACAAATAGAGATTCCGTCTCCTCAGTGTCAAACATTACACAGCCAACGTGGCGCAAGCAGGCTTTTCATCAAATCAACAACAGTCACAAAATGCAGAATTCATTACCTTGCAATTCAAATTGGAACAACTTGTATTTGTACTACTTACATCGCATTCATTTTGTACTTCTGTATAAAAAAAATTCTCATTTCATTCCGTTACAGCTCTTTAAATTGCACTTTCCTTCAAAATATTCAAAATGGCACAAAAAAATTTAAAACTAATAAAAAAAAATTAAAACTATGTAATAAAACAATGATTCAGCTGCATTGACACCTGTTACCAGCTTTAACTAGCTGCACAATACAATTCCAAGCTGCTGCTGCAATCGCCCAAATTGAAAAACGTAATTGAGAAAAGTTTCTTATTTTAGCAGGCGTTTGCTGAGAATTCCACTTGTTGCAAAAATGTTTCTTGCATTGAGATTAACTCTCCTTTGTGTCAGATTCATCCAGATTCATAGAAACAACGCGACTGTAAGCAGGGCTGTTGTCATAATCGGATGTTAATGACGACTTCATCGCGTCCTCCGATGTTATCGACGACTTCATAGCGTTGTCGGAAGTCATCGACGATTTCATTGCATCGTCGGATGTCATGGATGACTTCATTGCATCCTCCGATGTCATGGACGACTTCATTGCATCTGAATTTATCGACGATTTCATCATGTCGTCCGATGCCATCGAAGTTTTCATGACTTCGTCTGGTTTTACTTCCAAGAAATTACTTGGCTCGGCGTAAGTGTCTTCCACTACATCTAACGACACATACTGCCCTTCAACTGGCTTCTCGGGCTTACTGCCTCCGTTCGGTGTAATCAAGTTGCCATTATTTATTAAAAAAGTAACGTCCGGCAAAGCTACGTACCCGGAATTGCTTTCTGGATCTTGGAAACTCAGTCGAGAATATTCGACAGGCAAATCTTCAGTTTCACTAACTGATGTTGTCGGACATTTGTTTGGTTCTCGCTTAACGACATCGTCGTCTGGCTTTTTCTGGCTCGTCATGGGGACGTTGGGGGATGCTTCAGTCGACACGTAGCCATTGTTGAATCTTCTGAACGGTTCAGCTTGAACTGGGGCGACCGCAATTTGACAGTAAGTTGCTGGAGGTTCGTTGGGATAGTTCATGTATGATGGTTGTTCGGCTATTCCGACTTGCGAGTAAGCTGTGGTCGGTGCTTGTGGCTCTCCAGGAAGAACGTATCCACCGTCCTGTGAATTACGTCCAGTGATTGGCAAGTAGCCGCCATTGGGCCCGTCGAAGGATCGTCCAAAATGTGAGTAATTTGCAGGAGGCGACGCTTCCGGAAGAACTTCCAAGGTCGTGGAAGGCATTAATAATTTGTGGATATTTGCTAGAGGGTTTTCTGGATAAACTGCATCTGGAGTTGTCGGAGGTAAGGAGTCCGACGATTCCGAAGACAAATTCGAACGAGTGGTTTGGACGGACGAAAGACTACTCAGAGCACTGCCAGTTTCGCACGGTGGATGATCCAGTCTGCCATCCGCATGGCTTTGTAAAAGCTAATAAAACAAATTTATTTAAAAATTTTATTCAAAAATAATTTTTTTTTTTTTTTTTACCTCGTCCATAGACGTGACACTTAATCGTGTTTCGCCCGATGTACTTCTTTGCCTTGCATTTCCATTTGCCAATTTATTATTAGACGCTTTAATCCAAGCACTGTTTTTAAGGTTTGGATAAGTCTGAATAGAGTTAAAATCACACGATGCCGACTTGTAATCATTCTGAATATATATAATTTAAAGCAAAAACAATTTATTAAGATTTAATGTCTGTATATTTGTATCATGTATATTACCGTTTCCAATCCTTTAGGTAAGTAAATTTTAATATTTTGAATTTCTCGATATTTCTGCCTAAATTGCCAATAACCACAACCAACCAAAATAATAAGAACCACGACTCCAACTGTAGCTGCGACGATAGCTATAATTGTTGATGCCAACGGACCACCTTCAATAAGATTTAAAAATTAAATTTAAAAAAAAATTAATTTAATAAAATAATATCCTTACTAATGGGATAACAGCTGTAAGTTGCTTGGTCACTTAAAGGGCCAATTAATGAGTCACCATGCAGAAGATTAACTGCTTGGACAGCAAAACTGTACACACCGGTCCGAAAATCTGGTTCTTCGCATTTAGTAGAGACCAAATACTCGTGATCAGAAATATTACGAAACCATTCCACAGTCTCATTGGATTCGCCATCTTTTTTAACCACCACTATTAAGTTGTAGTAATTAATGGGTCCGTTTGGATAAATTGGGTCTTCGAAAGAAGTCAACACGTGAGTTGCATTGACGTCAGATATTGTTGGCCTTAACATTGCACTGGGAACTAAGGATATAATAAAATTTAAAAATGTTGTTTGAGACAATTTTGCGTTTGTATATTTCACGCATACCTCCTATCAAAGTTCTTCCTATCACCGGCTTTGATGCATTAGAACATCCTGCGACGTTACAAACAATAAGCCTCAACGTGTAATTTGTAAATGGCGTTAATCCGTTGATGAGTGCCATGCGACGGTTCGGTGGGGATTCATCTTCTCTTCTAAACTTGTCTTCTCTGTAATACTCCACAACATACTTTGTAATAATGCCGTTTGCGGCTCGTGGCTCGTCCCATGACACGTTCATGGTTGTATTACTGGTGCTTATAATAGTCAAAGATTCCGACGTCAAAATCGGGCCTAAATTGATTAAGAAATTAAAGTTAAAAATAAAACTCATCGTATTAATTTATACTATCACTTACGACTCTGCATTGTCATTTCAAATTTCCCATCACTTTGTTCGCCTTCACCTGCTCGTGTCAAAGCAGCAACAGTGATTTTATAGTATTGAAATGGTTTCAAGTTTTTGATTATATATTCTTCTGCATGTGATCCATTTTTAATTTCTGCTTGCTGCTCACCTTTAGAAATTATAATTAAGAGAATTAAAAACTGCAATTGTTTTTAAAATGTATAAATGGTATACCTATACATTTAGCAGATATTAAATTGTTTTCCGTTTGACAATAATAAATTTTATAACCAAATACAATTCCAATCCGTTCAGTGCAATCCAATTTCCATGCAACTTTAATGCTGTTAGAATTCAAAGCCGACAACTTGACTGTTTTCATCTTGTTGATTTCTTGAAAAAATAAATTGAAAATTTAATTTCCTATATTTCAAATAACTTTACCGACTACTTACTTCCGTTGTACGGAATGGTACACGTAGCCCACACGATTCCACTGGTCGTTTCAGGAGTGTGAGCAGCAACAGCAAAATGATAATTCTTTAATTCGTCTTGTAAAGTTAAATTGTATGCGTGGATTTTTGTTCCTACATGAACCCAAGACAAATTTCCTCGGCACATAAACGGATGTGGTTTGATGTTATCGCACCAGTAGACTGTGTATTCAGTTTCCACCTGTTGATGTGGGGCTGGTCGCCATGACAATTCGTAAACACCACCACTGAAGTAAATTACTGTAAATCGTTCTGGTGGAAATAGCACTAAAATAAAAATTAAAAATCGATAAAATAAAATTATAAAGTAAAAAGTAAAAAAACTCACAATTCGACTTCCTGGGAACAACTACTTCCGAATGATTGAGCGATTCGCCAATTTCATTAATCGACGTTAATCTAAACTTGTAAGACTCTTCCAGCATTAAACCGTCAAAAATAGCGAAATTCTCCGTCATATTTATTGGATAAAGAACAACGTTGCCATCACTACTTGCAGTGACATTGTACTTAAAATCTTTTCCATTTTTCTCGTACACAGGAATCATCTAAAATAATTTATCTTAAGGCAAAGTCTTTAAAAATTAAAATAAATACGCATTACCTGCCAAAACAATATAATGCTTCTGATATTAAGAAAAGGTCTTTCCTGAAACGCACTCGAAGAAACATTAGGTGGTTTAGTAGGAACTAAAATAAAAATTAACACATTTAAATAAAATCTTAATTTCTTACTCATTCAAATAACATTACCATCAGATGAAGTCACATTACTGAAAGTTGCATTTTCACTCCATAGCCTATCATCAGTAGCAACTGCAGATTTGGCTTGAACTTTGAAAGTATAGTTCGTGTATGGTTGTAGCTCGTACATTGTAAGATTTGTAGCTGGATCGACAATCTGTTAAAAACATTTCAAAAAATTAGTGCAAAATTAAAATCGTAAATATAAAAGAGTAATGTAAAACGAACCTTCCAATCTTCTGTATCCCACTGGGATCTGTAAGCGAGCCTATAAACCAAACCAGGGGGGAAATGAGCCATTAATTTAGGTTGATGCCAAGACAATTGCCACGAACGAGAACTCATATGTCTAAGTGAAATGTTCTCAGGTGCATTAGGTTTCACTAAAATATTAATAGGAATTACAACGTGTTGTCCATAAATCAAATTTCAATTTAAAAAAAAATACAAACCTCGTTTGAAATGATTTATTTCATATTGCCATGAGTCTTCTCCAAACGTATTAGTTGCGCTTATGGTAAAATAATATTTGAGCGCTGTTTGTCCGTACATTGGCTTCGACGCATCAGTTACGTTACAAAAAATCATATTTCTTTTCTTATCTTCCGTCGTGTTGCATGTTGATATTGGAAAACCAGCCCTAATTTAATCAATAATTCTAATTTAATACAACATCAACTTAATCATTAATTCAATAAACCTTTTATATTGAACGCTATACGTCTGTTTCACGGGATTAAAAGGCTTCGTAAAGCTGCATAGCAAATACTCCCAATTTGGAGACACGCAGAAAAAGTCCTCTACCCTTTGTGGCACATCTTTATTCGAAGAAAAAAAATTTAAATAAATCAAACCTTGTTAAGGTATGTTTTATGAACTTACGTCCAACGTAAACGTTGTTATGGCACACGTATTTTGTACTAGTTTTATTTTTGTACAAACACATATATGCTCCAGACGACTCCACAGTTGCATTAGGAATTACTAATTCATTCGTGTAATTGTCAATCACGTGAATATATTTCGACGGCAACTGAGTTCCGTCTTTGGACCAAATCAGACCGCTCACATCACCACCTCCTCCCTTGATCTCCATCGCTGTTTTGTTCAGAATGCATTGTATCCTTATGGTAGAGCCAACTAGTTCTTCCACATCTCCGTACGGTGAAACAGCTAAAAAGACAATAAAGCAATTATTATAATTTATTACTCATAGAGCATGAAATTTACTAATATCTTGAATAAATCTCGAAATAGCACTTATTATTTATAATTCCTAAACTCCTAATTACACCTCCACATCCTTTATACAGCAATCTTAATTAGGAACAAGATCAACCATTGAACCATGAGGTCAATTTGTAATACAAATTTCAAACCATTAGCCAAAGTCAATGACTGAATTAAATTGCTTTGCTTATATTAATGATCATTTGTTGCATAAATTGCAATGGAAATTAAGTTGGATGAAAATTTGTTGAATATTTGTTGAATTTTATATAGAGCCCTGTTTATTTTGCTCTGAAGGACTTTATTTAAGTACCAAATGGAAAAGTTTAGTACTTCGCCTGAAAGTGATGATAAGTGAATTTTTAATGTGGCTTTGGGACTGAGAATAGATCGCAATTTAGGACTGAAAAATTTATTCCCGATAGTATCAGTTGCTTTAAAAAAAACTGAATTTTTCGGGAGTCACAGATATAGTATTATCTATTCTTGGTATTACAATGTTAAAGTATGAGTTTTTACTGCTTAATAGGGAAAGTGTATTAGGTTAAAGCTGTTGTTTCGCAATGCGAGTTAAATGTGCTCTGTGAATTGTCTGCTTGACTGCCATTAAAGATGAAACACTGAAGAGAGTAGGGCAGATCGTTGAATGAAATATTGAAAGGGTGATTTTAACTTTGCGAAACCTGTTACATAATGGTATTCCTATAATTTTTTTAAAAAATTTGGCCGAATTGATGGAAAAAATAAGAAATTCATAGAATTTAATGAACTTGAAAACATTTACTAACAATTGCAAATCTTTTGAATAAACCAATCAATTATTGATAAATGTGAAATAAACTCGGTAATAAACGAATAACAAAAATAAAGTTATAAAGTGACACCTTCTATAAAATGATTTTAAAAAAATTTCAATCTGTGAATTTCTAATTTTTTCCAGAGCACACTGTAATACTTTATGAGTAGTTGGTACATGGTACCAGATGGCGCTAAGATTTCCAGAAATTAGCTATAAACGTCACTAAATTAGCAAGAAACGCGATTTTAACCAGAAATCAGTACAAAATTAATCTTCACAGATAAATTAACACGTCGAAGTGTCACATGGCGCCAAGCTTTCACCTACAAGTTTAGCGCCTAATTCTAAATACAGTTCTGCCGTGACTAAAGCATGATTTCGCAACTCATTTCCCAAGAACCTATTATTACCCAACATTCACGCTAAACTCCTTCTTAAATATCATTCAGACACTTTCACAGCTTACTACTATACCCTCTCGATTAGACAAGAGTAAATAATTTCGCAATGCGACAAATAATGTCTGGATTTCATCCAACTTTTTTTCCTGCTTTATTCAATGAAAATATTATTTATAATTTATCTATAAATTTAACATCCTTTCACCATATTTTTTTAAAAAATAAAAAAAATTTCCTAATTTCAATTTTTCCATTCAATCTCATAACCGATTACGCAATAACTCTTAGAATTCTCTACTTTTAAATATTGAAAACTTGAAATACAAAAAGGAACAACTGCCCATACATCAAAATTTTGGCATATTTAAGATTAAAAAATTTAAAAAAAACTTACTTCCTATACCCTGCATATACACACTGCATCCTTCTACTGATGATATCAACAAAGGGAGAAGAATCCAAATGATCATGATAAAGTGGAATTTTCAAAACACTGAATTGCAAGTCAACCTGTTCATGTCTAAGCGTTAAAACTGTAAATAAATGAGAAAAAAAATGTTTATTAATTCCAAAGTTATTCTCCAACCAATGCTATTAATTTTATTTATACACTTGAAAAGTAAGCACTGTTTACACCACTTTACTCTCCAACAGTGCATCTTTTTTAATGTCTCCCACGGTGTAAATTTCCCCACAAAAACCTATCTCGCTCACTTCCTGCTCAAACTGTTGGCACCATTAGTCAATACCGGAACTATAATTCAAAACCAGATGACATATACAGCCAAATACTTGAAGAAAAAATAAATAAAGGAAATTAAAAAACAAAAATAAAATAAAAACTTAACCCTAACCGCCCATTTCTTAGCTCAGGTTACGTCTTTTAATGTCGATTGGCCTTTTGTGGGGTCACTTACTCAACTTTTAACTTCATTTACATAACTTTCAAAGCTTTAAATACATTTCCTGACAAATAAAAATTTTATATTCATCTTTTTTATGTGCCACTTCTTTCCTTTACAAATTTCGTAATTATTTTTTACATTTTTCCCAAAACAAATTTATTATTTCCAAGGTTCTTGCTTTTACGTATGATTAATATCTCCAAGTATGTTTTTCATTAAAGTCTTGAGATTATTAAAAAAAAAAAAAAAAAAGTTTCCATGACATGTTGACCTTGACACTCAATACACTGCTCGGATCTGATTTCCATTTTTTGAGTTTAAATTCGATTAGATTTGAATCAGATTTAAGCTTAAACTTTTATTAACAATTTCCTAGACATTCACATCCTCTATAAAACAAAATAACCAGCTTCTAATTAATTCTTTACAAAGCTAATGAAATTTGATTGCTTTCGAATCAGTAACTTGATAAAGGGATGTAAGTGCTAAACAAAAAAAGAAATATCATCAACCTTCAAGCACGGGATACCGTGCTTCAAGGTATTATAATAACCCATTTTTCCACTTCTTGGAATCTCGACCACAAATAACCCAACAAAAAAGGCGAATCCGTGTTACTATAAACAAAACCAAACAAAATTAAACGAGTCGATAATTTATCGTTATTTGTGATTTTTGTGTCAACAACTTTTATTATTTCAATAAAAGTTTTTAAAATAAATCTTAAGTATAAGAGTATAAAACTGATAAATTTTTAAAATCTGCTTGGTAAAAGGTTTTTTTTCTTCGTTGAACATCAGACTGGTTATTAACCAGATATGACGGCATTTAACCTTTTATCTGCAGAGTAATTCATGTCACGTTCTCAAGACAGACGATGCACATGTTTTTGTGAAAATATTATTTAAGAAATAAAATTATTTTATCACCTTGAAACCGTGACTGAATAGAGAATTTTAACCAAAAGAAACAGAAATATAAATATATATATTTCCTTCATAAAAAAAAAATTAATCAATTAATTAATTAAAAAATTAAAAAAATAGAAAGTAGTTTTATCAAAGAGCTGTTATTAAAAAAAAGCATGAATTCTAATTAATTTGGAATCTACTTACTGTATAGTAATTATATAACCAAAGTCACCCACTTTCCAATTCAGATAAATCAAACTAAAAGCAAAAAACTAAAACCGATCTTCGTCACTCACACTTATCACTCAAGCTTTCCGACACGGTTACCTTTATCAGTTTTCGAGTGCTCTCCACCAGACTCTAATCAGCAACCCCAACGATTTCGGTTGCTATTTACATTGCAACTGTGGTCAACTACCGGAAACCAGAACAAATCGATTAATTTGCTGTTCGTTTTCGGAAAAACCAAGAGGAGGACCAAAACACGAGGGAAACAATGTCACCCCTTCCCCAGCAGCCGTTGACCCGAACTATTTTTAAGTTAAAATGGATGCAGGATGTTAAAAGGAGGAGGAGTAATTTTGACCATTTACCTCTTTTGTACAATTGCCCCTCTCCCCCCCCCCCCCCCCTCACTTCACCCTCCCAGCAACCTTGACAGAAATTATGTCAGAAACGGGTTTTGATTAGTACGGAAGCAAATTAACAACAAATTTTGGCCAACCCCAGTAACAACTTCTAATTTAGATTACGGATATATTTATAAAAAAAAAAAAAACTAATTTCCTACTCATACCGTCACATAACGAGCACTCGAAGGGGACCTTAGATAACCATTGACCTCAAATAAGTTCAAATCCTTAATAAATTGAGTCACGTTACAAAATCCAAGACATTTATTACTGCAGGTGTTTGGATTTCATTTCAAACAGTCTTAGCTTTTTTTCCCCTAATTAAACTTTCCACATCACACTCCGCTAACAAACTAATCGACGCTTGAAACACAAACAACATTTTCCCCCTTTTTTGTACAAATTTTTCAAAATAACACATTTTACTTACCAAATTAAAACAAAAAGATAAATTACGGCGGTAAAAGCTTCATCAAAAATTCAAAAAATTTTCACGTTTTTGTACTCGCGCCCAGTTTCAACCTTCACGCTTTGGAAGATCTAGAAATAGAATAAAAGCAATAAGATATACTGAGTAATAAAAATAAACATGTTGATAAATAATGTGGACATTAACGAGGTTTCTAAGTCATTCACTTTCGTTGGCCTTGATCAACACAATGAGGAAAGAAATAAAAGAATTGAAAAGGGAAACGTATGACAAAAGATAACACTTGCAACCAATTAGTTCACTTGTCACTTTCCATATTAAAAAAGCAAAAATATACGAGCAAATGGTATTTTATCACATCGCTGCATCTTTATAGTCAATACTTAAACGGATCGGGATTAAACACAATTAAAATTAGTAATTAAAATTAATTTTAGTGTTGACTGGAATAAAATTCCTCGCCATCATAGTCTTTAGCTGATGAAATTATGTCAGATGACCTCTATTGTCAGAACGGATAAATTCTTCTTCGGGGAATTATTTTTTTTCTAAGTAGCTTCTTAGTAGAAAATTAATTCAAATAATAGGAGATAACAGGTATATAAAACAAAAAAAATAATAATAATAAATTTCAGATTAAAAAAAAATTATTTTGTTTACTTTTCTCGGAAATAACCCTCTCTTTTTTATTATATAAATCCTTATCATTATTTTTTCTTTTTTTAAAACATATCTTGTCACTTAAGTGTTCGTGTCCAGATTTCCGAGATGCAAACAACCTGTTTCTCACTGTAAATATGTCAGGCCATCGGTTTGGTTTCCTGGAAATTTCTCCTTCTGAATTTATTAGGCTTATTTTTGACCTTACCTACAACCTCCCATTTAAAAATAAATTTAAAAGTAAATTAAAAAGTAAAACAGACTTAGAGGATCGAATACCAACCCCAGAAACTAAATAAACAACATTTAGGGAAAAAAATCAAAATAAATATTTCTCACTGTTTACCTTATTGATATTTATAAATTTTTTTTTCAATAATTATATTTGATTTTAAAAATATTGATAAATAATTTTCGATGTATTTATGTGGATAAATTTAACATTAGAAAAAAAACTTATTTCGAAATGAAGAAAAATATCGATAAAATGGCATTTATAAAAGAAAAAAATTATAATTACATCGATAATCACTCGGACCAGTACGTAAATGACATCCAAGGTAATAATTAACCAAATATAGAACAGAAATCGATATCGGCAGTAAGCGAATGGACCAATGACAGACCCCATTGCAACAATGTAGCAATAATTTACCATTCCAGTACTAACTGCGTAGCCCTATCGGTATTCACATGATCACGTTTTGTTGTATTACTTCGGATGTGTATCGAGTTGGGTTTATCTCATGTGGAGGTTAATAATTGATAATGAAATAAAACGATTTACCTGAAAATTGTCACCTAAACAGCATAGAATAAAGGAAATTTCATAGAAGCAATGAAACTTCTCTAACTGAGCCGATGTCCAGACGAGAGTAATCGCCTTCTCTAGGTCGGGTCTTTTCCAAGAATTTGACGTAGTGAATGACGTATGCCGCAATCGAGTTTCGTGCCAGGAAATCATTATCTGTGTGGTTAGTTACGCTACCTGTTGGTTAAATTTAACGTTTAATTTTTTATTTATGGAAATTATTAATTAAATTAAACTGCGTTTGATTACCGGTGATATAAGCATCATAAATTAAAATTAATCATTATATGTTATTCATAGCAAGATAGTTTTCATATTTTGCTTTTTTTAACAATTTGATATCTGTTTCTGTAATTACTAGAAAAATTAATAATTTAAAAAGTTTAATTAAATATTTATAATTATGAAAGACTGATTTATTAACAATTTTGCGTGAAATTACATTTAATTAAAATAATACATAGTTAAAATCATTAAATCACAATATATGGCCAGTAGATGTCACTTCAGCCAATAAATTTTTTTTTTAAAATGTATATCGTCAGGTTTTTAATTTCGTGGCGTGACAATCCACTGAGACAAAAAAAGATGAGAATAAAATTCCCACGTAATATGTATAAAATTTTAAGCCAATTAAAAAACAATTTAGGTACAAAAAAAATCCATTCAAGGACATTTGAAATTTCTCTCTGCGATGTGTTTTACACGTGTGTGCGTCATGTAAAATTCCACCGTTTTACGTCTTGGACGAGGAATAACCGATCTCCTACGTAAATGTCGGTTAATAACAAATATGATCATAAGAAACCTAAACAAACTAATGCGACCCGACGCATGGATGCATTCCACACATTCCAAACGGAGGAAGGTAACTTCCATCCCGCAATTTCAGCCGAAAAAGGTTCTCGTCTTATCGAAAATCACGCGATATGAATTTGAGAAACGTCGTCATCCCAATTTGTCCGAAGAACAGCTGGCCGAACACGTAAATCATTTTGCAAACCTCACCTAAGTATCTCAATATTGAACAACGTTTATTTATTTTGGCAGTTGGCTAAACGTGGCTCGGATTACAAAGGGCTTGTTTACCATCACGATATTCATACTAAATGTTTGAATGTAGTTACGGATACACTGAGGTAAATATTAAAAAAATAAAAAAAAAAAAATATTGTGATCATCCTTCTTTTCAGGCGACACAACATCGAGACTAAAGTAGTTCAAAGATCTAATTATAAGGAAGAATGCATCGAATGGGCAGATGCCATTTTATCAACAGGCGGAGATGGGACATTCTTGTTAGGCGCAAGTCGCATTCAGGATTGCAACAAACTTATAATAGGAATAAATAGCGATCCGTCAAGGTCAGCAAAAATTTTGTTCAAAAATTAATAAAAATATCCTAATCTATTTTTAATAATTTAGGTCTGAAGGTTATTTATGTTTGCCAGCTAAATACTCAAATGATTTCCCATTAGCAATGAACAAACTTCTTGAGGGACGTTTTCGTTGGAACCTGAGGCACCGCATTCGAATAACACTGACTGGAGAGCACGCTTTCGAAGCCCCGTTGGAATTGCACGATTCCCAACTGACTTATCCTGAATATAGATTTATGGATTGCATTCAAGAACATCACAAAGCTGCATTGCAAAAACCAAGAGAAGATAACAGGCAGGTTCGCGTCCTTCCTGTGCTTGCACTAAACGAAGTATTTATCGGAGAATCTCTTTCATCAAGGTGTTAACTCTAATCATTGTAAATTGTATTGGCAAAGATTATAAAAATTTGTATTAATTTTTTTCCATTGTAGAGTGTCATACTATGAAATATCTATTGATGGCAGCAAGAGAGTTAAACAGAAGAGCTCCGGTGTTACTATTTGCACTGGCACTGGATCCTCCTCTTGGTACTTTAATATCAACAAATTAACGCAGCAATGCATTCATAATCTCCTCAATATTGGTATAATATAAGGCTAACCCAGTACCACCATTTTGTTTTGTTTTATTTCTAACGATTTGATCACACTTTCTTTTCGTATTTGCAGAAATTGAATGAAATCTTAATTACTATTAAATTAAAAACAAAATGGTCATTTATCCCTTTCATCACTGCACAGTGTGATAAATGTTAATAAATTAATTTCATAGTTAAGGAAGAAACTGGCTGTGGAATAAATATTACGCCGGAATTAGAGTACAGAATTCAGACCAAATTCAACAATTCTTTATATTTCAATCCTGAAGAACAAAAAATGGCGTATACAATCAGAGATCCTGTGGTAAACGGTACTGTATACACATCGAAACCGCGTGGATTTGCTAATACGTATGTATTTTTCATGATTCAAATTCAATAACATTTAATTTAAAATTTAATTTTCTAGAATTGAAATTAAATCTCGTTGTTTCAATGCTTGTTTGGTAATCGATGGAGGGTTGTCATTCGTCTTCAACGACGGAGCTACAGCATTGTTTGAAATGTACCCTGATGATGCCTTACGAAGTGTTATAATTGAAGATTGAAGTTCATGTTACTAAACTTTGCCATTCCTAGTTTACACTTGACCAATAAAATAAATGTATTTTGCTACATTCTTATTATTCACTTGGAAGAAATTAAGAAAAATTATTTTTACCAAAAGCTCATTCCATTGGTAAACAATTTATCACAATTTTATGCTCGACTTAGAATTTAAGCAATAACTTATTTATTACAAAATGGAAAAAAAAAATTTCTAGAAAGGTTTCACGATTACTTAAAAAATTAATTTTTTACAGTTGGTTAAAAAAAAATTTGAGATTTTCGGTGCAAAATTAATTTTAACCACAAGCACACTGAGCATGTAATTAAGGTTAAAGTGCATTATATTAGTAGCCGTAAGCTGCCAGAAGATCCAATTTAAACCTATTTATTATTAGGCCTTTTGATGTTTTTGCTAATTTTCTCCTCTTCAGCTAATTGCATTCGGAATAAGCTGACTTTTTCTTTAAAAGAAAATTTTTTTTAAAAATGTTTAATCCGGATGTAAACAAATTAATCACTCACCTTTAAATGTCGATAATATCTCCACTTTTTCACCAAGTAAATCTTCCAATTGTTGAGCGTACGCTGTAAAAAATATATATTTAATATATATTTAATAATCATTAAATTTCTCTACCATCAACGTCGTAATCGACATCATTTGTCATTTGTAAGAGCGACTGATCCATTTCTTGCCATTTGACGGTTGCCTTTTAAAGCATTCGTAAGATAAAATTAGAAATCAACATTTTTAAAGTCAAATAGAGTGCAAACTTACTTCAACAACAGTCTTATGAATATCAAGAACGTCTTCTTCCATTTCTTGAAGATGGGATACAGCTTCATGGAATGTATATAAATCGGCAGACAATTCTCCTTCCTACAAACAAATAAAATAAACAGACAATTCATTGACTTTGAAATATAATATTTACATTTAAAGATCGCAATTGTGCTAAGTCGTTGTGCTGTGGTGAATCCGGAACAAAATGAACACTATTCTCTTCAGGAATGGGTGAATGCTTCATTTCAGGATCCTGTACTCCTAATTCTTTTACTCTACAATTTTAAATAATGTAAAAATACTTGAAAGCGCCGTAAATTAATGTAAATAATTACCTATCAGCATATCGCAACGTGTTGAGAGAGTGCTCACACGAACACATACCTGGAGAAATCATGGCAATCTAAACACAAGGAAATACTTATTAAAATTTTATCACATGTAATGTAATAAGTCATTTACCATACAAGTCCGAGAATTTTCTCCTATAAATGAATCGCGTAAGACTTGCGTTAGTTTACTAGCTCGAAATGGCAAATGAGCGCCTTTCCGACCAAGAGCTCTAATACACTCCTAAAATAAAGATCCAATTCAAGTTATTAAAAAGAAAAAGAGAAAAAAAAAATTAATGCAACCTTAAGAGCTAAGAGTGATTTATTAATTTCAGCTCCCTCTAATCTAGTTTGACGGTTCGCAGATGACGTATCAGCGCCGCGTTCATTTCCTGCCAAGTCGATGAGCGAAAATTTGCCATATAATTTCCTAGTTGTCGATTTCCGTAAAATTATTTGAAAAACAGCATGGGACCGCGACGAGTGTTGATTGGCTGACGTCTGTCCGGACGTGCGCACACTATTTCCATGCTGGATGAGTTTCAGTACATCTTCAACACAGTCGACGGGTTTTTCTTGAAGTCCCACAATTTGCACTTGTTGCTTTCCATCTTCGAGAACTCGTAATTTCGATTTTTGATCCAATAAATCAAAAACCTAATTTGAATTATAATGATTAGTGAAGTGGGGAAAAAAAGAAGAATTTAATCGTTTATACCTTTCCACTATAAATTTCAAAAAAACTAGCAGAGACTTCCAAATCATCTCCTTTATACTTGGATGACTTCAGTAATTTAAAGACATCTTTAGCTGCTAAAGCATAAATTCCTTTTGTACAGTCTTGCGATTTACCATTAAAATCTCCACCCATAGTCTGCAAAATAGAGAAAATTGCTTAATTTCTAATTATTCTGGCCTTGAATTTAATTGTCATTATCCTTTTGAATGTAAACAAATGTCTTACATGAGTTTTTCCACTTCCAGTCTGACCATAAGCAAAACACGTTGCCATTCCACCCTCAAAAATCGTGTGGACCAGAGGTTTAGCTGTATACCTATCAAAAAATTAAAAGAATTAAAATAAAGAATTAAATAAATTTTTAAAATTAAATACTTGTAAACTAATTCGTTCGTAGCAGTTTCATCAAAAGCATAATCGAATCGAAACAATTGGTTTTCTAGATATTTTGTAAGATCTACTTTAGTCTTGGGTTCATGGACTATGATTAGCTCTTTATTCGGTACAGTTACGACGTCAACTTCTTTCCTCGCCAATTCTAATTAAAAAGTTAATTTGAATAAATGCTTAAAACGGTACATCACACACAAACCTTTCCTATTTAATGGTCTTTTTCGAACACAAACGCAAATTTGATGATCATCGACCGCATCACTGTCTTTCAATGGTCGAAATTCTAAATTTGATCGATATTCTCTTATCATGGCTAGAAATTCCCAATTCGGATTCCCCGGATCCATATTCATTAACTCTTGCTTCTCCAATTTTTGTTCGGCCTGCCGAGCACGACGTTCTTCACGATTTTTCTTTAGTTTCTCCACTTCTTTTACTACATTCGATCTACGACGGGCTGTACAAAAATCTAACAATTTAGCTTTATAATTAACTCGATCACGTTACAAGCAAATTACAAGCGGGGACAGTTGTTGGAGGTTGCATCGGTGGAGGCAATGGTGGTACTTGGTCCATATGTCCGTTTTGCGATGGGGCTCGGGCTATATTCGTACGGCCACGAGCAACTCCTTTATTCGTTGGAATGGTGACGCTGACTGAAGGCCGTGGTGCATACTGAAAAGCAAATATTTCATAGTTTTAAAACTATTCGAGTTTAATATGTACACATATATTTTAATTTAGCGGTAAATATTATTGGAGAAAAAAAAAAGCAATATTCTACACACTTTATTATTTGATACCATCTTGCTCACCGCATCTCGAGGACCACCATCAGAAGCCAAATCTGGATTGAGCGCAAAAATAGCTTCTATCTCAATCTGTAAATTTAAAAAAACGAATTTTAGAATTTTTCAACATTGAAATTCAAAATACTCAAGATCGCACATGATTGAACTAACTCTAAAGTTTTAATATCCATTTAAACACAATATTTTATTCATTTGCATTGAAATAAAATAGTTTTTTTACTTCTTTTCCTTTGGTTTCCCCTCGTTCGAACCACTCTACAGTCACGCTTCTCATTTCTTTATTAACTCCACTTATAACAGCAGAATGAATACGACCTATTAAAAATAAAATTAAAATTCAGTTATTAGGTAAGTAAGCAAAATAATTTATAAATGTCAATTGCATCAATTAATTATGCAAGTAAACCTGAAAATGGCTCTCAAATAAGGCATTGATGACTAATGCAGGTGCTTATATGGTAAACCGGGCCATTTACGTAAACAAAAGAAAGCATGACCAAATAAACTATATTTATTTTTTTTATCACAACAAACAAACATTTTACTATTATATTTAAAAATAAATCTTGTACTATTTTAAGTGAATCATCGATCAGTTAAGTTTCCAGACAAATGATTTAATATTTGTAGGCCTAATTTGTTAAAAATTGGATTCCACTACACAGTTTACAAGAATTAAATAAGCCACTGCGATAAATTTAAAACTTTGAAGTAAAAATTTGGGTAAATTAAAAGAAATTTGTAATTTTCGTTGAAAATCATCAAAAAGCCGGTGTGGGAAAACGTTGCTCATTTTTGCCAACCTAAAAATTTTAAAATAAGCAATTTTCCGTTAAACTTACCATCGGTCCTTTGAATATCGACGTTTACTCCGATTTTTATGCCTCCCCAACCAACGTCCATTGTGCATTTAATTATAAAGAAGAAAATACCGAAATCCTAATTGGAAAATAAAAACTTCGTTCGGTTGACAGTTGCACCTCGATTTGAAAATCTTATAGGCTTGGCTTTGGGATAAATATTCTTCGAGATTCTCACGTGACTGATTCAAATGTACAAATTTCCTTAACATAAGTTACATACGAATTATGAAAATTCGTTGAAAATTACTTTAAAAATTAGAAGCAAACTGATGTTTAAACTGTGTCTACAAAAACCTTAGCGATTTTTGCTCGTTTCTAGAATTCCGGGAAGCTATAACGCTTCAAGCGCTTTTCCGCTGGTTTCGGTTGATGTAAAAGGTGAAATAAAAAATAAAAAAATCATTGTCTAAAAATACAAATTTTTTTATACCGTAAATTTCTATATTTAACTAGAATTAAATTGTGTATTTCATCACTGCACTAATTACAAATTAGTTTATTTGAAATATTTTTGATTTCTTTGTTTCCGTAGAGACATATTGGTTCTTGATATTAAATATTGTTGATAGACGGTACCCATGGTTACGCTTGAGAATTTCCTTCAGCTGTGGAAGTAAACAGGTGATTAAGAAACAGTCGATTAAGTATTTGACGATCGACGTTGTTTATGGCCAATTATTATTTTTTTTTACTGGTCAGCAAAATAAAATATTTATTTCTTAATTATCACTTACTTTTATAATTAAGTTTTCTGTTTGGCAGGATATCCCTCTCCTACGCACTGTCTGGTGGAATCATGACAACGACTTCGTCTACTGTAGCCGGGAAAACTGATTTTCTTTTATTTTGTCAATTGTGCGAAAACATCAGTTCCACGCCAGGCAAAGAGAAGAAAGCTGCAATATTAACAAGATTCCTTAATGTGTGGAGAAAAAACCATGCCAAATTGCACGCAAATAACCCTAACACCGTAAGATTTTAAATTACAATTTAAAATTAGATTAATCATACTGTAAATTTATTTCTGTAGACTGATTCATTTTATCCAGTAATGAGACTACTTTTACCTCAGTATGATAAAGACAGAGGAGCTTATGGCATCAAAGAGGTATAAAAAAGTTATAATTTTTATAGCACGTAACTTATTAATGTTTCATTTTTATTTAGGTGGCCTTGGCAAGGCACTATATAAAAATATTAGGCTTGAGTAAGGACAGTCAAGATGCATTAAAGTTATTGAATTATCGAGCGCCGCAAACTGCCAAAGCTGTAACTCATTCAATAGCAATTTTATGGAATATAAATATTTAATTGTTTGTGATTTTTCAGGAAGCTGGAGATTTTGCAAATGTAGCTTACTTCGTTTTGAAAAATAGATGTCCTACAAGTGGAAAATTATCGATTGCGAATATCAATACCTATTTGGATGAAATTGCATTAAGCCATGCAGAAAATAGGAAAGGTACAACATTTATTAAGTGATCTAGCAATTTTGATCTTTGAATCTATGCTTACTGATTTTAACAGACATAGTAGAGAAAAACCTTTTTGAAATGTTAAAAACCACAAACGCATACGAACAAAAGTGGCTAATTCGAATTATTATGAAAAACATGAAGTTGGGACAGGAAACGGCAATTTTTAATGCATTCCATCCTGATGCGAAAGAGGCATATGATAATTCTAGTAGTTTATTAAAGGTAATTTGCTTTTCTACTAGTTTAGTTCGTTTTTATAAAACTATTAATTTCAGGTTTGCACTTTATTACGTGATCCATCGATTCGAGGTCACGAGATAGCAATAAGTTTATTTTCACCGTTTCGACCAATGTTGGCAGAGACTGCAAATCCTGAAAAGGTTGAATTTTAAAATTTCGGAAGACAAACTGATTCGAGTAAATTTAATTTTGCAGATGGATCAAATTTTGAAGAAAACTTTCTTCGTTGAAACCAAACTTGATGGAGAAAGAATGCAGTTGCACACAGATGGAAAGAAATTCATGTATTTTTCCAGAAATTCGAATGACTTTACAGATTGTTTTGGTGGCAACTCTTCTCAGGGCCCTTTAACTTGTCACATTGCAAGTTGTTTTAAAAGTCATGTTGTGAATTGCATTTTGGATGGAGAAATGGTCGGTTATAACCTGAACACCAATAGCATTGGTAATTAATATTTTTAAATAAGTAACAATTTTTTTTTCCAACTCTAAAAAAAAAAACATTTTTAAATTTCAGGTTCAAAAGGAGAAAATTTCGACGTTAAAGCTTTGAAAGATGATAAAGAATATCAACCGTGCTTCTGCGTCTTTGATATTGTTATGTACAATGACAGGGTTTTGACCAACTTGCCGTTAAATGAAAGATTAGATTTCTTAAACAATCTTTTTACACCTTTGGAAGGACGACTTCAGTTTACTCCAAGAAAAGAGATAAATTCAAAACAAGATGCCATTGTGTCGTTAAATGATGCGATTGATAATAGAGAAGAAGGCATTGTCATCAAAAATCCCTCGTCTGTGTATAAACCAAACAGCCGGAAAGCAGGCTGGTACAAAATTAAACCAGATTATGTAGACGACCTCATGGAACAACTAGACCTTCTTATAATTGGTGGAAATTTCGGCGCAGGGCGAAGGCGAGGCCTGCCTTCACATTTTTTACTCGGTGTAGCTGTTGATCCGAAGATCCCCGGCGAGAAACCAACTGTCTTTCATTCGGTGTGTCGCGTTGGATCAGGATATTCTTTAAAAGAGTTATACGATCTGAACATGCAGTTAGCTGACCATTGGCAACGATACGATAAGAGCAAAGAACCAGCTAGCATCGTAATTGGACCTGGTAACAAAGAAAGACCTGATGTTTGGATAGAACCGTCTAAGTCAAGAATTGTTCAAATTAAAGCTGCTGAAATAAACAAGAGTGGTAAATTTATGACTGGTTACACATTAAGGTTTCCGCGAGTAGAAAAAGTGCGGTACGATAAAGAGTGGCACGAATGCATGACCTTAAATGAATTTGATCAACTGAGAAAGGTAAAATATGAATAATGTTAAATCAAAAATTGATCTTTTTATTCCTCCTTGCAGCAATCGTTTGGCAAATTAGCACTAAGGCACGTGTCGGAAGAAGGCGAACCATTGCCTAAAAAACAACGAATTATAGTCAGAGATAAACCAACTTTGGCAGCTCACTTCAAAGGGCCGGACGTGCAGAATATCAAGAAAGTAAGTTACAGGAAATTATTAACTTACTGATTTCAAATAATTAAATATTAATTTTGCAGGAATCCGATCTTTTCAAAACAAAAGTGTTTTGTGTGATTAATGGTACAAAAAAATGTGATAAGCAGCAAGTGGGAGAATTGATCACAGCACATGGTGGGAAATGTGTGCAAAATCCAAGTTAGTTAATGCATACTACATATGTTTAGACAGTGAACATTCATATTTTTTGAATATTGATATAGATTCTCAAACCTTTTGCATAATCGCCGACAAGATGGCAGTTCGAGTGCAAAGTCTTATTAAATCGGAAAAATACGATATAGTAAAATGCAGTTGGTTACTTTCGTGTATTGAACAAAAACGGCTGTTAAATTGGTAAAGCATAATTTACTTTTGGTGATGAAATATCTGATTTCTTTCTACTCGTTATAATAGGACTCCTTCCTGCATGTGGTACAGTACGAAGAAAACTACTGATCAGTTCTCACTCCACTTTGATGAATACGGAGATAGTTACTCAGAGGAAACAGATGAGAATCAACTTAAAACTATTTTCCAACAAATTGATGTGGACCGATTAGAAAAATTAAATCAAATTCAACTTCGGGAGTTGGAACATGAATATTTCCCGGACTCATCGTTTTTAGGTTTATTTCGTTCTCGCATTGCTTATTTTGATCCGCATCCGGGTCTAAAACTAACGCAAATGAAGTTCAATTTCTATGGAGGTTCCACGAGTGACAAACTTCACAAACGAGTCAGTCATGTAGTGGTTCATGCAAGGTAAAATTTACACTTTACTACACAACTGTTTACTAACGAGACTATTGTTACACAGCAATTTGAGCAACTTGGGCGAAATTAAATCGGAAAATCGTTCCCGTGAAAAGAAATTCCACATTGTAACTCAAAAGTGGATCGAGGATAGCATCAAGAGCAAAACATTTCTAGCAGAAAAAAATTACCAACCTATTGATTAATCATAATATATTTAACTTGAATTAACATACACAGTTTAAATGTACAAATTTAAAATAAGAATATCTTATAAACATGGCAAAATTTCACTTCCATACTGGGTTCCTATTACACCTCGGCATATTAAGGAAAATATCTTAACGTGCTCTTGTATCTTTCGTTTATTTGAATAATCCCTGAAAAACATTTTAAGAAAACTTAAGTTTTTTGTTGTGTTATTATTAAAGGTTACTTACTTTAATACTCTACTTACAAATGCTGCTTTCTGTTCTTTACTAATATTATTCGAGGGAAAATTTTCCTTTTGAGGCATGGAATGAAGCCATCGAGTTGTGTTATCAGAATATTTTTTGACCATCGCTGACAAAACATCTGTCAGTGAATCCATTACTCCTCTAGGTGACATTCCACCAATGCACTGAAAATAATTTTGTTTTTATTTTTTTCAAATATTTCATTAAAAATGCTACTTACTGTAAAAATTTGAGTTAATAAAACATCACCATAATTGTTTATTACGTTTAATAAGTTTGGATAATCGCGAGACTGGTTTATAAAATTCACCAACAACATTGATGCTGCCTTTACTGCTGGCGTTTCAGGAATAGATAAAACAGCTATGCCTACATTTAAAAAAAGAAAAGAAAATAAATAAAAATTTAATAAAAACAAAAAAAAGAATAAAATTTTTTCTTTAGTACAAAAGTTATACCGTATTGGAAAACTAGAAGTAAATTAATCTGCTCATGGTGTACACAAGTTGGTAATTTTTTAAACAAATTTGCTATTAGTTGACAAAACCCATCACAAACATCCGAATGATTTGACAAGCCGCCTACAAAAAGATTAAAAAAACAAATTAGTTTTCTCAGTACAACTCGTTAATCGTTTTCTATCCTTACCCTGTTGACTTACTGCCAATGTAGTGTTTACTATTAACACCAAACAGTTTTGAACCAATATTTTTTGTTCTTCATTTTCAAAAAACATCAAAGCAATCTATAAGAATAAAAATATAAATCACTTAATATATTTTACAAAGTTCAATTCAAACTCGTTACCGTCTTGAACAAATTTAAAGCTGCCACCGAAGGAAGTGCTGAATAAATAGCACTTACAAATTGCAAAATGCTTTCTAACGCTGGGGCCACATCATCTAATAAGTTAGTCACAGCACGTTTTAGTAGATCACAAACAGCATCAGTTAACGGTGAACACAAAGGCCAACGAATAACAATGTTTTTCAAAACAGGAAGAAACTCTTCTAATATAAGTAAAACTGGCTGCATCATCAAAACTTTCTCTTCCTTTTTCTGTGTCACAGTTTCCTTATTTCCTTCTTCAGTTTCATCTCTCAGTTTCAGATTCAGCGTGTTAAATAACGTAGACAGAATTTTCAGTCGCCAAATCAATGTTGCCTGCTCAGCTGCAGTCAGTTCTTCTTTCTGCGAGAGATCTTGCATTTCCAAAAACACTGGCATTAATAATTTTTTCAGGTAATTCATCAGTATATCTGGAGTTAACAGTGATCCTAGATAACCAACAGAGTACATTAGACGAATTTCTTCGTGGTGTTTGAGCAAACGCTTTATGAACACATCCTGAAAAAATTTATTGACAAAAATTATTATTAATTTATTGTTTCTTTAAAAATATAGTACCTCGCAAACAGCCAATATACTTTCTGCATATGGTTTCATATTTAATTGACAATCGCGACTGATGTCTGATAACGCAAGTGTGGCTGATGAAGCACTAGCTCCCGACTTGTTGAGGCCAAAAAGTATAAGAGGTATAACTTGAGGTAAAGCATTTGGATTACAGTTTATCCATTCCGCAAACGCTCCTAAAATGGGATAAAACAATAATTACGAACCATAATTTGTAACCATAGTAGTAGACTCTCGAGTAAATTATTCAGTTTGAAAAGGATGCCCATAATTTCTTTTGCCTCTTTAAATATTACGCTTTCCCTTCACTGATCTAAATAATCCAGACTCTACTGTTCATTTTCCAGTATTTAGGAACATATACACATGATTTCTCATTCTTACCGAGTGCATCTATTATACAAGCAAGCAAATGAGGTTTGTTTTGGTAGGGAATGTTTAAAAGTTGAGATAGAAACTGCGGTACGAAATTGTTTTCTTCAGTGTCAACACTGTCGGCTATTGACTGAAAGGCTGAGAGACAAGCTTCCAGTGCCTTGTTAAATGTAAATACATAAATAAATACGATTTATTAAACGTTTTAAATTGAAATGTGGAAATACCTGATCTGTATCATCTTTATCCGCATCGGTTCTTAAAAGGACGGCATTTAAATGACTGAGTAATCGTTCTAGCATCTTTGAACGCAATAAATTGTAACAGTACATCTAGAAACAAAAAGAAAATCAAAAACAAAATATATATATAGCTTTAACATTTTATACTCACAAAAGTGTCTCCTATGTCTTCACGGTAACATCTAAATTGTTCAATTTCGTCTGTAGAAAATATAAATTTCAAAAATTACGAATGATAAAATTATGATTAAACCGTAATGAAGTGAATTACCTGCAGTCCAAGCAGGATTCTTAATTTTGGGAGACATAAGTTTTTGTAATAAAACGTCGACCAACGACTCAAAAATAGATGTAAAATAACTTCTATAAATAATTGCGTTCTTTTTATCAGCTGATATAATTTCATCCTAAAACAAATAACAAGTATATTATACACGGTTTTAAAATTTAAAAAAAAAATTTTAACCTGTAAATTGTACCAAAATGCAAATGTAATGTAACTAAAAGTCTCATCAGTTGGATACTGCCCAGGAGCACCAGTACAAGCCTGAAATAATTAATTGATTATAAAAATCATAGAAAATATGAAAAACTGGATCATACCAGAATAATTTTGACTAATTTGAGAAAATTTTCCCTCGCCGTTTCATCTTTTAAAAATGCTTCCAAGAAAAATCGCACATGGCTTTCACCAAGCGCTGTATATAAACCACATAAAGCTAAACACGTTTCCTGTTTAACATAGATGAAAACGAATTAATGATTCAAAATCTGTCAAGTTTAGTGAATTAATTTACCGTGTCCTTTTCTTGAACTGCAACTGTGAGGACATTTTCAAGCTGAAGAATTTTATCGAGTAATTTTAGCACCGAATCTGGATATCTAAAAAATAAATATTTTAATATTAATTTATCAAATTAATAATTTATACTGATTTACTTGGCACTGTCAGGGTGAAAAATAATGCTTTGTAAAATATCACATCCAGATTCAGAATATTCTTTCACGGTGATAAAATTGAAAACTAAATCAACTAATTTTGTACTGTCAGGCATAGAAATTCCAAACATTATCCATTTATGAAAACACTTCAACGCATGTAAATTCAGTGAAACATCAGTTGAGTTCATCAATGTTTGTTGAATGAGCGTAAGTACTGTGGAGAAGATCGTATTATTAAATGTTACCATAGAAAATAAATATTTAATGCTCAAACCTCGATCAGTATTAGAATGTAACTGAATTCGAACTAGAGAACGAAAAGTTGCACAAAGGACAATCGTATGAAACTTAAAAAAATTAATATAAATATTTTATTATTTTTTAAATATTTTTTTACGAAATTTACTGAACCTACTTCTTCGGTTAAAAGTGTTAATATCAACAATGTGACTGAAGATGATTTCTCTGCCTATAAATAAAAATATAGTTCAATGCCAATAGATATGAATTTAAATAATCAATTTTTACTGGAATTCCAGCTAAATTATCTGGATGTAAAATAGATATCAGATCCGCGATTGCGTCGGTCCAATAAGATGGAATAGTGCGAATTATGAAATGGGAGAGCTGAAAAAATAATTTCAATTAAAAGAAATTGCAGTAATTTAAAAAAACTTTTTGAAATTACCGCAACACAAAGTCTAGTTAATATTATCTTTGGTCCTTGCGAAATGTACATAATGACATGACGAATCAATTTAACTTTTAATTCTTCGTATTGCGCTTCAGTTAATTCCGACCTAGACGAAATGTCAATGTTAACTCATTTACTCCCATCAGGCACACCTTATTAACGCTTCGATTTACTAAAGTTCGGACCAAGAATTGATAACTAGGAATTGATAACCTAGTTATCAATTCTTATTCGGACTTACACTTACGAAACTTTTTCCATAAATCCAAATTATTATTTTAATAAAAAAATTTTATTGGCCTACACTTTAACCTGTCATTTGACTAACCGGCAAACAACAGCTAAAAGTATTGCCAGATCTAAAATTCAATTAAAACTCGTCATGATTTGAATTTTTCGTAATTGCGACTTAAGAAATGGTTTGCGAAATGCAATCTTTTTTTCGTAAATAAACTGTTCGTTACCAAAATTTTGACAGCTTTGCACATAATGTATTAGCACCAAAAAATTGAACTTCTTGTGACTGTAAACGAAAAATACAACCAATTATTTTATCACAACTTTTATTATAACTTCAACATTTACTTTATCGGGTTGCATTAATTCCCAACAAAATTTCCATGCTTCTGGACTTTCTTGCGCTACTGTCAACCACCCGTGTGCTTCTACTTGATTTGACGGTACAAAGTAAAATTGATAAACAACCTGAAACGAGGCGTAATGTCATTTAAAAACTGATACATGTAAGTGCTTTTAAATATAAAGAAAACCTTTTCTATTGCTTCTGCACTGAAGTCCATTACGGGTTTACATTCTTCCATTTTCAAATAATGATTAAATGACTTAATGTTTTACTTTGTGTGGTGCAATTAATTGTAATGTCAAGAATTACAATGCAATATACGGATTTCTGCCTTTACTACGATCTAGCAGGCCACCATTACTGCCCTGCCATATTTTGGATTGGCGGGCGCATTGGGAACTAAATCGCTAATGACGTCATTTCTCATAAACTCGCATCTTTGCATCAGAGTAGCGCTCCAGATTAATTTGGGAATTTACAAATTATCCTAATAAAATTAATTAAAATTAATTTTGTTTTATGTACATTTTTTTAATATCGCATAAGTCAATCAAACATAATTCAATAATTTTGAGCAATGAAGGCTTTTAAAGCGCCATAACCCGATGCGATGTGCTCATTAACCTCAGTCTGCCTGAAACTAAATTGCAAAAAAGAAAAGAAAGGGCTAGCCGAGTTTTAATATTCATAAAGAAGTACTTAAATATGAAATTACTCTTTAAAGCTTGGTTTCGATTTTCTCAGCCACTGGCAAAATTCTGCGCAGCATTTATAGGTTTAATTGTTATCAGCATTTTGCTAAATGATAAGAGAAGTAAGAAAATATTTTATTCTTTTTACAAGTTATATAATTTTTTTTTAAGGTCAACATTTGCCGATTATGGGAGGAAATCTCTTGGATTTTTTTCCTGAAACCCGAGGGGATGGCAGTCGGTTATTATGGAACCATGCAGTTAACAGCAAAACACATTTAGAAGCTGCATTGAAATGTAATTGTTGAAAAAAATATAAAAAATAATTAATTTTTAATTTAAAAATAGATGCTAATTATTTCAGTCTTTTTACAGCAAAATCTTTAATGCTTGAAGCTGATGTGAGTGTTTCCGCTTCTGGGCAAGGCATCCCGATCATGGCACATCCCCCGTCTACTGAGAGTGATATAAATCTAGTAGATTGGTTGAATCTTGTAATGAAAAAGAATAAACAAGGAATTAAACTTGACATCAGTACCGCAGAAGTTCTGGAACCAACATTAACTATACTTAAGCAATACGAATCGCAGGTGTGATAAAGTTTTTTTAGTTGTGTGACAGACAAAATTTAATTAGAAAATTTAAGTACTCATTGCTCATCAATTAAACGCTGAAGAAAGTATTAGAGAGCGTCGTTTACTTTACGACTGCATGACTCACTGAGCTTTTAATGGATGAAACATTACATAAAAAATATTTATTGTGAAAACGTTATAAATTATTTCAATTTTCGTTTTAATTTAGATAAAAGTGCCTCTTATGTTGGAAGCTGACATTTTACCAGGTCCAGGCAATCCATTGTCATCGCCAGTAGATGCTCATACTTTTTTAACCAAATGCAAAGAATCCTTTCCTAACAGCATCCTCTCCTTAGGCTGGACGTCTTATGTGGATTCCAGCATTGTGGACCCGACTTACGACGAACAAATGATTTCAGATATGAAGAAAGTGGTTATGGATGCTAAGATTACACAGCCAATAACTTTCGCAATTCGAGCGTGTATTGCTAAGAATTCCGTAGGTAGGCTTCAAGATTTGTTACGCTCATTTCCCGGAAGTACCTTAACCGTCTGGTCAAGACCAGGAGATCCAGTTACGAGTAAAGAAGTGCTTCAATTCCGCTCTTATTTTAACTTAAAATCAGTTTATTATGATTTGTCCAGTCCGTTAAAGGAGGAATTTCTTGATGGAATTGAGAATGCATAAAGGAAACCAATTTTGATTTGTTATGTGTATATTGCAATAGTGTTAGAAGCAGATTATATAAATTAACTCACAGCTGCCCGAATATTATCTGTAGAGTATCCGCACGCCATAAACAATTACAAGCAAATTATTTAATGTTAATTCGAATGTTTAATGATTATTTAAAATTATTAAAAATAATTTATAATACCTTTTTTTTTAGGGAAATGTGGACAAATGTGGACACGCTTTAGCAAAAAATGACAAAATTTTTCTGATCTACATACTGTATAGTCTGTAATTGTGAATATCGTGGCGCTTCTAGACGAGTCTGCTTTAGCACTCCGCCCCTTATCTGTCGTACAAATGACGAGTTTTCCAGTTTCGAAGGGGTGTTATAAAAAATTTTGTGGCTCCAACATTATTTTTCACGGATTTAAACGTTAAAAGGCGGCTAAAAGTTTTAAGTTTATTTTCTTCGTTATACAGTATCAATTTTTGACGCCTCTTTGTATCTCTTGCCTCTTTACGAGCCAACATTCCATTACCGAATACAATTCTAATTCTTGTTGTTGGCGACTGCGGATAATACTCAGATAATAAGAGATGTGATTATCTGCGACTAACTATTTTGCAATGATCGCATCAAATTGCCAAAAGTTGCATTTTACAACTTTAGATTAATTTTTACCTTTGTTAAACTATATCTTATGCATTTTTTTGAAATCCCAACCTAATATTATTAAAAACTTGTGTCGCAATAATCATCTCAGCTGTTTCTTTTTCAATTTTATAAACCATTTTTGATTTTTGTTAGGGATATTGCTTGTGGAATTGAATTTTATAAGAAATTTACAATATTTAAAAAAAAATTTATACATGTTTTGATATTATTTTACGTCTTTGCATATATTCATATACATTTCTCTTTTAAAATAAAATAATTGGTGCTATGAGCTTCCTGTTTTGAGTATAGGAAATATAAACATAATAGATGACAATATTCGTGCAAAGGGAAACAAAAATTTGTATCTCGGTTCACACGACATGAATAGATGAAATGGTAAATATTCACAGAATTGGATTTTCTGGGAATTTACGAATTAAAAGTCTCACGATGCTATTGGTTTTAGAAATGGTGTACAATTTTAATATTTCAAGTTTATCGAGATGTATGAAAATGAGTCTAAATAAGATTTTGGAAAAACTGAAGGAAATACGAACAAAACGCACAAATTTTTCTAAAAATAAAATAGAGAATTCAAAAATATTTTTAAAAATAATAGACCACAGAAACTTAGAATAGTTATATTGCGAACATTTTTATTTCAATTGCTGACATTCTAGAAACTACGCAGAATATTGCTGATCGTTATTAAAAATAATACTCTAATTTTTTTCTCAGTTTTTTTATTTTTATACAATTTTTTGTTTGTTTTGGGACTTAAAAAGACAGTGTTCAAGTTGTAATTATTTGTTCAATTGTTTTATATTTACAATTTTGAGATTATTTTTTTTGTTGTGGTTACCGGTGATTAATTTCAGCAGGCGGTAGTTATTTTATACATAAATTGTTTTTGACAATTTTGTCATTTTTCTATATATTTTTCCTTGTATTTGTAATTTACAAAAATGCAATAAAAACAAGTTTTTTAGCGATAACTATTTTTTCTAATAAAAATGCACATATAAAATTACATTTTCCACTTGATTTGTTAAATATAAATAAAATAAAAGGATATAGCTTTTACTTTAAAAAGGTCATAAAGCAGGATTCATGCTAAATATCCTTTTCCTATATTTTTCGAATATTGTCTTTCCTGAATTTTGACACAAAAACACAATCAAATCCACAATGGTCTTGACAGTAAGTGTTTCATTCTGTATGTTTACAGTTATTGCGGCTCAATTTACTGGTTTCATTAACAACAATCATCATCAAGTAAGTTTTGAATTTTTAAAATTTTATCTGACAAAAAACGTTTTACTTTACGTTATTAATAAATAATAGGAAATTCAACATGTTAATCGCCAAGAAGCAAGCACTTCACAATCCTCGACACAACCAGCAGCAAATTTCTGCACTTTTGATGCCTTTGATCCTCTTCAACTAACTAACCAACAGCCAACAAACCAGCAACCGCCATCTGGAACATCACCACAACCCGTGCCTCCGAGTCTTCGAGTTAAACCTAATAAAGCCAAACAACGTCGACAAACCCCTAGCACAATTTGTAAAGAATGGGACGTTTCAAACTCATCTTGGATCCTCAGTTCTGCTGGTAATGCGTACTTCAATGGGGGTCCTTTAGAAGACGCCAGCAATGTCGCAAGTAAGTATTGAAATGCAAGGGTTTTTGCTTAAAATTAATTGAAAATTTTCAAGCTGGTCAAGGTTATCTCGTATTGGATTTGTCTTCTGTAAAGCCGTCTACAAAGTCATTCAACAGGATGTTGTCCTTAAATAGACCGCCCACAGGACCCCAAGGATCTTGTTTGACTTTTTCATTTGCAAAAAATGGGTTGGGTGCAGGTGGACTCCAGGTTGTTTTAATCACTAATGGCTTTGATAACGATAGTAATGAAACAAATGAACATGAAAGAGTTATTTGGAAAGATTTTGATGCATCAAATGGAAAATGGATTAAGGGTTCTGTTTCATTCAGTTCATCAAAACCTTACAAAGTAAGTAATTAGTACAATTGCAATTTTAAGTTGTTTTCACTGCAATGTCTACGTGCATCGAGAAACTGCTCACGTACCGTTTTCAAACGCTTATAATTCATTTCGCTTTACAGATTGCATTTCAAGGAGTAGAATCTGATTTAAATTACAACTCGGGTGATTTCCATGGTTATGTTGCGATCGATCAAACGCAGTTCCTCGAAGGATTTTGCATGGCTGACTGCAATTTTGACAAAGACATGTGTCAATGGGAAAACAGCTCGACGGATGACTTTGATTGGAAATTGGGTTGGGGAACTCAGTTTAGTAACACAGGACCTGTAAAAGATCATTCCGGATCTGGTGGTTACCTTTACGTGGACTCGAATTTTCCTAGGCGCAATGGCGACATTGCTCGCATTCTAAGTCCAACTTTCACTGATCCTGGTCCGTTTTGTTTACGATTTTGGGTTTCTGAATTTGGTACTGGACTTGGGTCTTTGTCAGTCTACGTTTTACCTGCTTCGGGAAATTCTACACTTATTTGGTCGCTCACAGAGCCTTTAGGTGCAGGTTTAGCTAGAGACATTTGGTATACAGCACAAGTAACTGTATCGTGGCCATCTGCATTTCGTATAATAATTGAAGCAGAAGTCGGATTATCTTCCAGAGGAAATATAGCAATTGATGACTTAAGTTTTCAAGCTGGATCATGTGCTCGTAAGATAAGTTCTCGTTTGTATAAATGTTTACTTTTAAAATGTTGTTTAGCACTGCCAACATCTGCAAATGGAAGGCTAGGCGAATGCGCCTTTGTGGATGATCGTTGCAAATGGGCCGTGCAGAGAATCCATCAACCTATGAATAGTCCGGATTTGTGGAAATTAGTTAAGAGCGGCACTCAAGTGGGTAATCCCAAAGGTCACACTATAATACCAGATAATATAACTGGTAATATTAATTCTCTAATTTTTTAATTGTCTAAACTAATAAATCTATTTACTCTTAAGACGGTTATATGAAATTCGAAACCAATTCCTTCACTCATCAATCTCTAGATAGGTCGAGAATCCTTAGTCCCATTATTCCACCAACCGATGGAAAATTGTGCATGACTTTCTGGATTTACATGGCAACGCCTGTAACTTCTAAAAAAGGTTTAGGAGCATTACAAGTTTTACTGCTCAACTCTTCAGAGGCAACACCCCCAACAGTAATTTGGAGATTGGAAAACCATCAGTTCCCCCAGTGGATTTATTCACAAGTACCGATTGCCTCTGAAACACCTTTCCAATTAGCTTTTGAAGGAATCAGAGGAGCTCAAGTGTTGGGTTTGATGGGAATCGATGACATTGCCTTTGTTCACCCTGCAATACTTGTAAAAAAAAGAAGGCAAAGGTTTCGAAGACAAGATGCCCCAGAACAACAAGCTGGGGGAGACCCTGGGGCTGCAGGAGGACCACCGGCTGCAGGAGGCCCACCGGCTGCAGGAGGCCCACCGGCTGCAGGAGGCCCACCGGCTGCAGGAGGCCAACCGGCTGCAGCAGGCCCACCGGCTGCAGGAGGTCCACCAGCTGCAGGAGGCCCACCAACCGCAGAAGGCCCACCGGCTACAGGAGAACCTCCCGTACAAGGATCGACTTCATCAAAAGATTCTTGCATAGGTAATTAACAACAAAAATCTAACGTTAATGGCAATTTTCACTTAAATATATTTTATTACAAAAAAATTATAGTAATAAGTTATACAAATAATTTCTTCATTATTTAGTCCTTCCTATTAAAGCCAAAGTCTTTCCTGCTGATTGCTCATTTGATGTTGATTTTTGTGGTTGGATTACATCAGGAAAGAGTTCTGACGTGATATGGCAAATGGCAATCCCAAATAAATCACCAAACAATGTTCATGATCGAACTTACAACATTCCTCAAGGTAGAATAAACATAACTTTATTCTATCAATTCAAATACACTAATTTAATACTTCTAAAGCTGGATTTATTTATTTTGATCCGTTTACACCTGCTGGAAACCCTACCACTGCGCACATTGAAAGCATAGTATTGCAACCATCGACATCAATCATGTGTATGACATTTTGGTTTATGATCTACGGAAATGATATAAGTAAAAGTTTAATTATTAAAATTATGCAAGAATAGCGAATATCAATGTCACGCACTGTACTCATTAGCTGCCTCTTTGAGCGTATCAGAGCGTAAATTAAAAACCGAACCATGGATGGAAGTTTGGAAGGATAATGCGGTAACGAGGGCCCCGAAATGGCGTTTTGCTGAATTACTAATTGGAGCTAAGCAAACGGAACCGTTTAAAGTAAAACTTTAAAAATAAAACTTAATAATTAATAAATTAAATTAAAATTTCTTTTAGGTGATTTTATCTTCTACTTCTAGAGCAGCAACAGTTGTTGTTGACGACATTAAGTTTTACGACAATCAATGTCGCAGTAAGTGCCATAATATTTTGCACACCGTTTGAATTAGTACCCATAATTAATAAATAATTAATTTTTTTTTTTAAATTTACTTTTCAGAAAAACCGTGATGTTCGTATGAGAGAAAGTACACGGGTTTTTTTTCTTTCTTTTTTAAAAAAATTTTAATAGATTATTGTTGAAAGCACATAAATAATGTCAAATGAGTAAAATTATCCTGAATAATATACCTACAGCAGATATATATTTTAATAAGCAGAAATCCTGTGTTGTATTGTACTTTTCCTGTGTTAGGCGGCTTCACTGTATTGTTTTGCAGTGTGTCGTTTAAGCTGAATTTTTTTTTTTTTAAAAATAAAAGTCATTTAAAAAATAAACACTTTCGAGGAAATTATCAAGAACCCAGAGAGTACACATGAGACAAATACTTTTTGGCACATAAAATTTTATATTAAAGAGAAGTTATTGCGATTGAAAATAATTTTTTCTGATTTTCATAAGAAAATTTTATTTTGGCAATTGCATGTTGTGAATGCCGTTGTAATTTTAAACAGGATGTTCCTCCAATAGCATTCACACCAATCAAAAACAGAGTACTTGAATGCATATTGTCAAAACTAAATTTCAGTAAAATAAACTAACGAAGCGAAGCATGTTCACAATACAATCTTTCATCTGATTCTGGTCAACATGACTTTTTGTCATTTTACCGTAAATATCTATACATCTAAAAGTTTAATTTTTAAAAAATTTGTTAATATAATGTATTTTTTTAATACAAATCCTGCGTATATTGTGAATGTTTTAATATCACCAAAATTAAGACACAGATGAAGAAAAGTACGAATTAACATTTCATACCCAATTATAAATGAAATCCCACAAAATTTGACCATAGAAATAAAGTAGATAATTGTGAATTTTTTATTTCATTTATTTAAATTCAAAAATCGCAAAGTACTACATATTATTCTTTATTGCTTGATAATAAAAATGAATTATACTTCTCAGTTAGATGGCTTCACTACATTGCTCTATACAGTGCAGGGAAGCTTTGGCTGTTGATCCTCAGTTTGCTGGAAAAAAATTCATAAACTGAAGCTGCAATCAACAAGGGGGGGGGGGGGGACTCAAAATTAACTATAAAAGTGACGTGTAACTGAGATATGAGATAAAAGCAACTTTACGAGATTTCTTCATCACAGATAAGACTCTTGTTTTTGTCTTGAACTGACTAAAAAATACGAATGGCAATCTCATGCAACAATTGCTAGATGCAATTATCAAACTATAAGCTGTTAAATCCTGAATGCGTATATAGCAATATATAGGTACTTGTTATAATCACAAATATTTTATTGCGTAGTATAGTACTTCCTTCTACTGTTATTAATAATACCTTTTATACTAAAGCTCTTTTAATTGTTTCCGGGTATAAGCAGATCGTAACTTACACACTTTAAAAAAAAATTAATTGTACATTCTGTATAATATTAGAAATTCCCACCTTTCCACCATGAAATAAAATCCTATACTTAAAATAAGAAATTAATAAATTGAATTTTAACCTAAAAAAGCCTACCGGTTGCCAAGGCAATTGTTTAACAATCTGACTGACTATTCCATATATCTCAAAAATCTCTTTTAAATCAGATTTTCACCAAATAGTGTATGTATAAAAAAGAAATTTTGGATACATGTCACTATCCTCTTTTACGTATTTCCTCTGAATTTTTCCAGAGCAGATATTGTGAGTGTCTGATAATCGACCTAATAAAAATGGTTTTTTTGGTACGACAAATGCGTAAAAAGAAATTTTATCATTATACAAATGACGAATTTCAATAACCTTGAATCCAATTCTTTTTTAAAAAATGAAAAATATTTGACGAATTGTACCTATGCGATAAAAATCTCTTGTAGTTGAAAGGGCAGAGAATGACCAGGATGCACTTATTGCTGACATGACTTCCCGCGAAAGAATTCACACCAATGGAAAGCAAAAGTTGAATGGACATTGTCAAAATGAATTCAATAATAGAAAAAAATCATATAACTTCCACAAGTTTTTGACTCAACTTTCATTTTACCTTCTCTCCGATTCTGGTCAACATGATTGCGCTACGAGTTTTAACTCTTGCTTGTGTTACTGTCGCTTTCACTCATGTACGTATAAAAGATAGCGTTTTAAAGAATTTTAAATTTTGAATTTTGAATTTTGTACTTAAATTTTATGCAAATTACAATTTGGCAAACTGAATTTTGGTGTCGATACAAAAGAGATTGAAATCGAAACAACAGATTCCTGTAGCTACAAGATAAAAACTATCTTTTTCAGGCGTGTGAATTGCATGAAGAAATATACAAGGGTGGTGAACAGTTTGTTATGACATTTGTCATAAAACATGACAAGGTAAAGTACGGTATATAACAATAGAAGTTAAAAGGTGAGCTTTTAACTGATCGAAATAATTACCTTTCTAGACTCTTGATCCTCAAGCAATTTTAGGATGTTTGAAAGCACTGATATCAGGGGTAAGATTTTGCCATCTCATTGAATAAGATATGGTAAAAATAAATTTCTAAAATAAAAAAATAACTTTTTGTAGGACGTTGATAAATGCAATTCCCAAAAATTTCGATTACCACAAGTAAGTTTGAGAAAAACGTTTCATTTTTCATTTTTTTATTCTCAATATTTAATAAATTGACTCAAATTTCTTGATTCATTTAGTTTCCAGGTTGCGAAACTTGTGCCAAACACGTAAGCAATTGAGTTTTCCTTTATCTTTGCACATTCTTCAAGCAAAATCCTTTTTAAAAAATTGCCTATTTTGAGACGAGATCTGTAAAATTCATTTTGTAGCAAATCTTGCTTTTTCCATCTCGATGAACGATTTCTGCTGTACAGTAAAGTAGCGATGCCGACAGAAATGAGACTGACTACATGGTCGGATATACGAAAATGTTGGTTGATACGACATTGATACGCGAGAGGAATTAAAGAAATGCACATTGAATTGAAGTCTCTAGTGTAAATTCGATTTAGATTCAAAAAAATGTCTATTTTTAAAGGAATCGTTATTAATTTATTTCGAACGGACTCCATTTAATTTGCATTTCCTTCATTTTTTATTTACATATGCCATTTTCGTTATGATGGTACTTGACCTTGAGAGACTTGAGTAGAGCATGTCGGATAATAGAAAATTGCGTAATCGCGACATGAATACAATGCTTTTAAATCGCTTTACAGTTAGTTTAGTTTCATGACAATTCTATGAGCTGCTGGTTGTATTACGCACCAAGTGTTTCGCATTGTTATACGTATTTTGGCCAAGACTATTTGATAAATTAAATCAGAGTGTGCGTGTGCCTAATTAGTCAAAAGGTGTGAGTATTTTGTCACGCGCTTCGAAAATAAAAAGCAATGAAGAGTTTTTTTTTACAAGTTGCATGGTAAGGTTTTCATTTGCACTCAAAAACATTTGCACTGAAAAAAGCACAATAAAGCACAATGACTTTTAAAATAAATGCTGTAAGAATAAGAGCAATCTTACACCAATTTCCTGTAAAAAAGTCATTAATGCTTGAGTTTCATTTTTACTAAAAGTAAACCTTTATTTTTAATCCAGAAAGATGTAAAAGAAAAATGCAAGGAGTACAACATTAAAAAAGTCCAATCAGTGATTGAAAACTTGTTATTTTCTTGTGGTGAAGATGCAGATGATATTTGCGAGAAAATACCTATGTTAGTGAAACAAGGAATTGCTATACTTGAAAGTTATATAAGTGAAGGGCCAGAAGCAGCAAAAGGAGTTGCAGATAAATTTTGTGACAGCGATCCAGATACTTGTGAGCAAATGAAAGGATTACCAGATAAAATTTTCAAAAAATTGAAGTTCGATTTTAAGGACTTTGTGAAAAACCTAAAGAGTACAGGCAAAAGCAAGGGTGTGGCTTTGGGTGGATCGTTTGCTAATGGTATCAAAATGGCATTCGGAGGTGACGATTTTGGTGAAGCTGTATCCAAATGTGTTTTGGAAGTGACCAGTAGTGTGGTGAAAAAAGTAGCCCTGTAGTAATTTTAATTCGGCTATTTAGAGCTGAAGTAATTGTAACAGTTGTGAAATAAAATGAAATAAAAATTGTTTATTTTAATAAACTGTCAAAAAACTACTTACATTATTTATTGATTAAATTAATTATTTGTGATATTCAATCTTTGATAAGTTTGTTACATTCACGATCCACTTACGTGAATCTCATATAGCATATGATATTACATAAGCTTTGACCGCGAATGCATAAAATGTGAGTAGAATTAGCATAAATGTAAATCTGCAAAAAATACAGAATTAACGCTGTTGAATTTAATTCAAATATACTTCAAATTGATCATTTCTAAATGAATCTGCCATGAATCTTAGAATGTCATTAATAGTTTTCTAATAATATAGAATTTAAATTTAATTTGTTTCTGCTGAGATAAGGGGATGAATTAAAAAGAAACAGTGCAGGAAACTACCTGTACAGTAACCTGTATACTTAGTTACATTTTATAAGTTAAATTCAGAGTCGCCCTTAGGCAGGGCATCCGCCCCCGCGCATCCTAGGGGCAGTCCTGATTAAGTTTATAAACAAATTCCATTTTTTTTCCAAGTTCGAAGTTGAGGATTATAGAACTTTAATTTTTTTTTAAAAATACGTTTCATTTACATTATGTCTAGGATTCGAAAAGTTAACTAAAATGAAGACTAAATTTTGAACGAAAAAAACTTTGTTATTCTCACATATTTATTTTCCAAGCTGTCTTTAATTTCAGATTTGTTCTTTTTTGAACGTATTCTTTTCGAATTAAAGTAAGCTAATTTCATACGTATGCCAATTCTAACTGAAGGAAATTTGAATTAAAAGATGTTCGAATTAGAGGAATTTCTAGCTATTTCTCCAATTTATGCTAAGGAAATTCAATTCAAAAACATTCTTTGATTGCATAATACCGTATTGTTGTTCGATCCACATTAAAAAACGCTGATTGCAAAGCTCGCTGGAGTAAAACTTGGATCGAAAGTTTTACAAAAAATAATGCCCAATACACCTTGGCAATGCATACTAAAACTAAACTAACCGCGATCACTGATCTCTATACGCAACTCTCAAGGGCTCCCGCAGGATTTCTTTCGGGAAGGGGGTCAGAATGATGTACATGAATGAGTAGTGAAGTGTAATAGTGAGCAAAGGGATATGCCTAGAGTTGAGCGCGGACAACGGCACCGCGGATTTGTTTTTTGGATTCCACCGCGGTGCGGTTCGATGCCGTCAATGTTTTTAAATTCGCGGTCAGTGTTTAGATGTTGCAGTTACCTGCGGATGACCGCAGATGACCGCACGTGTTGACCGCAAGGGCTTAATAAATGATTAAAATAATGTTTGGGGATAAGCAGGTAAAGGACAACCGACCCGTTGGCCCACCCTAAGGGCGCCTATGACAACTAAACTGTTTTAACTCTGTTTAGAGATCAGTTGTCGCGATTCCCAGCGAAAGAATAACCCTGGCGGGAAATGCGTAATTCTTTCCCGCCAAAATATTGCGGCCAATGAAATATTGTGACAATTGAAACTTTATCAAAAAATTAAACAAAAAATTCTAAGCACAATTGTCATGACTTTGACCATGAGCTTTTGTAAAATACTATAGTTTAATAATAAAGTTAGCTAAGTCTTCACCTAGCTCCTGCGACCATTCTTTCTGCTAACAAAATTATTTTCATTTCCTTCGCATGCAAAACATATTCTAATGCAAAATACTATTCTCGTGTTGAGAACACTGATGCACATCCGGAAGCAAAATAGTTGTTAGTGCTGAGGAAGTCTGTTCTGCAGAAAACGCCCAATCTTTGGTAATGCAAATGAGTATTATTGCTTGTTATCCAAACTTTGCTATAAAAAGCACCAGTTTCTTTCGACCTGCCTTAGAGTGAACATAGAAAAATCGCTGTTCATACATATCCACAATGAAGACGTCTTTAGTTCTCGCAATTTTGGCCGTTGTTGTCGTCGGCGAAGTGCTATCCGATGTAAGTATTTTCCTTAGAAATGAAAATGATTTTTATATACTGTATTTTTGTTTTAGGATTGCTGCATCGTCACAAAAATTAACGACTCCATTAAAAAAGCCATCGTCAAGTTCATCGATAAAGTCGTAATAATTTTGTTGTTATTTTAATTAATTTGATTACAGATTTTATTTTAATTAATTTTATTTTTTGGTTGGGGTTTAGCATCATAAAACCTACTGTGGATGTGCAAAAGCTGTCATTCTTGGGGTATGTGTTTAATAGAAGTATTTAATATATCGTAGAGTATATTGCTAAATATTGACAATTTCTACTAGGAAGCCAACGAATGCGAGCCAAAAAAATTTCGATTACCACAAGCTCCGTCCTGTGAAAAATTTGTTCAACACGTAAAACACATTCTCCTTCAGTTCTTTTTCATTACTTACTTTTTATTGTGTACGTAATTTACAGGTCGACTTTGAATCAAAATGCAAGAAGCACAACATAAAACAGTTCAAAGAGCTAATTGAGAATGGAATTTATTCTAATGGCGGAGATGCTGACGAAGTTTGTGAAAAAATGGATGGTGATGCAGACAAAATGATTGAAAAACTCCATAAGATGATGAACGCTGGCCCTGAAGCAATGCGTAAGTTTCATTCTCAGACTGCTATTTTAGAAAATGCATATATATATTTTCTTTAATGTAGAGAAAATGTATAAAGACGTCTGCAAAGGAAAAACTATTGAACAGTGCAAAGAAATTGAAGACATGCCAGAAGAGATGAAAGAGTATCTCATTGGAGATTTCAGCGATTGCTTCAAAAATTTACTTACAATCTTAAAGAACACTTGTAAGGCCAAGGGTGCACCAGTTATTGGTGCTACTGGTCAAGGTATTGATTTGTTGTTTGGGGGTGGAGAGTTTGGTAAATTAGCAAAGGAGTGTTCAAATCAAATTATCACCATACTCACGAAGTTTGGTAAATCGATCAGTGGTTAGATTAATGTAATTTGCGGTAACAAGTTTTACAATTAAACTTGTGAAATAAAAGTTTATTTTCGAAATGTATGTTTGTCAAATGTTCTTTCATAATTTCTTTTTTAATCAGACATTTTTTTAATTTAAAGAAGACTAAAAAATGAAAGGGAAAATTAACTTCCCATTTTAACATCTCAGCAGTAGACAGGAATTTGGTCAACATTTTGACTTAACAGCATCGAAAGCAAGGCTCAGTCTAAAACATGGAGTATACCCCAAATGGGGTGCTCCAATGGCACACTCCATTTTTCTTTAAAATATGAAATTTTGTACGATTTTTATTTTTCAATGTATTTCGAATGATTTTTATTAAAATAACAAGATGTAAGAGCAACAGCCTTCTTCATTTTTCAAAATAATACTATGAATTACTTACTTGAGACAACTTGTATTCTAAAAAATAAATTGACATTGTTATATGATAAAATAACAATACAGTTATAACGAAAATTTTATTACAACAAAGTTTTTTTGAATCACTTTCGTTTGTAAATCAAGTGCTATTGGATCTTGTCTTGTTACAACAAAAATTTTGCTTGTAACGAAGTTTTTTTCCGAACCGTCGGAGTTTGTTGTAACGAGATTTGACTAGTAGCAGGTTCAGACAAACTGTAAAGTACCAAAAATTAGGTATCAAAAATTACTTTAACCAATCGAAATAAACATATCTCATTTTAACTAACATAACCAACTTAAATTAAACCAACCTAATTAAAATCAAATTTATACTACCCCAATTAAAGTAATCTATGATTAAACTATCCAGTTAAAAAGTTTGCAGTTTATCTACACCCAGCTGAAAAAGTCTGAAGATTATCTGCAGTAATTTGGCCCATTTCTGTAGATTTTTTCTGCAGTATATTGGCCGCTTCTTTAAAATTTCTACAGATTTTCTACGGTTTTCCTTCAAAATCTGAAGATTTTCTGTAGTTAAATTCAGAAATATAAATTGTGTACTAATTTTCTGCAGATTTG